>SDEE01000250.1:0-63033 GCA_004126415.1 Candolleomyces aberdarensis
ACTAGTGTAGATTATATTGTATTGCCATAGAAAGAAGTACTTTACATTGATATTAGCTGAAATGGATTCATACTGCTACATGAGAATAGGTTTATTCTGAGGAGAGTCTGGTCTGTATACAAGTTGAAGCTAAATGCAGGTTTCTAGCCTGTTGAATTGATTTTGCAAGGCAATTCTGGTACTGAAATGTTCTTACACACTGTCAGAGCATAGCTCAAAGGATAAAAAGACAAAAGAGCAAAAACACAGCACAAAAACATAGACATAGAATCCGAGTTTCCCAAATTATGAGGTTCCAAGGATCAACAAAGTTTTAGCGTTTTTACCGGCTCAATCTTGGCGCTCAAGGGCTCGTTCTAATTGTGCAGTGCCTCCGTTTTTAACTCAAAAGGAATCAAGAGGAGTTCTCGATAACTCGCCAAGATATGATGCAAATACTATTTGATCTTCCAGTCTCCCTAGGTAAGAGAAAGACGACGCACCTTTGGTACTTGTAGCGGTTCGATTTGATTATTCCAGGGCTCTTGTTCATCGCTGAGGTCACGCGCTTTCAACGCAAAAAACCGCAAATGAAACGGCTCAGAGTACGTTGGGATTTCAAGCAAACTGTATGGGAGGGGTTCTGCCTGCCCGGAACTCAGCAGCGGATCAACTGGCTTTTATCATATCTTATCAAGATCCACTAGGGAAATCGAAAGAAATATCTCTGAAAATTCAAGAACTCAACTGATTCCTCCAAATTTTTGCGAGCGTTCTTTCAAAAATGGCTGAACGCTTCAAAATTATTTCTGAGGTTTTAGGACTGCTGGTGATTATTTGAGGAGGTAGGGAGCGTTAGGGAATTCCCTAACGCTGTGGCTGTGATCTGGATATTACTAATTCGCCAATTGGGAAGTGCTGCTCTCTGACCGGCGACGCTCTTGTACCGTAACAACGAGCACAACCACCTTGCCCTTTTGAACGTGAGTTGCTATCAAGTTAGGCTATAACTCTTCCTCTTCTCTTATTTTTTTCTTTCCCTTCGATTATTTTATTATTTTATTTATATTTTCGAACACAGACATGTTTAGCGAGCCGAAGGGTAAGCGACCCGTATTTGTTAGTGTTAGCCATCAATGCCCCTAGCAGTGGGGTGCGCCCTCCCCCAATCCCGCCACTTCGCACTCCTCTCTGTCCAACAGCCCCATCCGCAGCCGTCACGATGAGCATTCCGACCGAGTTGCTGGGAATTATCATCGAAAACCTCGGAGATGAAGCAGAGTCTCAGCCAACCAACTCGATTGCCTTCCAAACCCTCCTCAGTTTCTCCCTCACAGGCCACAGAGCCCTCCCTCAATGTCGACGGAACATCTTCAGGGTCCTCACCATCGACTCTTCCAGGAGTAAAAGAAGAAGTATATCAGTGGCAGAACACCTGAAAGTCTCGCTCAATATACTCAACTCCGACTCCCATTCCCATCTCGCACGGCACATCCGACGTTTGGCAATCTATGGCTCCCGAGCCGTTAAAGAAGAACAAGCCCGCGGCTCCGAGTCTTTGAGCGAAATGAGGGCATCATTTTATTCAATCATTCCGAAGATTTTAGCAAAATTGGATCGCCTCGAATCACTTTTTCTTGATGGTGTCACCGGGAGTCCTATGACTTTTCAAACCCACCAAATCCCTCCCTCATTCCTCGACAGCCTATACGCATTTCTCCGCAGAGATGTTTCCGTCAACAATTTGAAAGAACTACAGGTCCACGGATTGAAGGGCTTTAGTGGGTCAATTCTATCCGAGCTTCCCCCAACACTCAAGGTGCTCAAATGCAGCCGAATCTCGACCACCGCCTTGTCCAGATTCTCGGAGTGGACACCAGCCGAGCCCCTCTCGGAAAGTGATGGACCAAAGTGGAGGTATCAATTGAGTGAGCTTGATATAGAGAATAACTACTCTCTAGTCAAGCCAATGCTCGATTCGAGGTCAGGATGGCCATTGACCTCCTTGCGTTCTCTGAGTTGCTGGATAGGTGTCTCACCTGATTGGCACGCGGAAAGCCTCGTTCGTATGATCTATCTCTCTTCCTCCACCTTGCGCCATCTGGAGATCGCTTCATATCGCGGGTCCGCTCGACGTACGCTCCAATTTCCCTTCTGTGACTACTTATGGACGAATTTCTGATATAGCCTAGTGCGCAACATTATCGAGAAGGACGCGCTGCCCATCCTACCCAATGTTCAGACACTCGCCCTCACTACCGAGCTTCATGGTGCTCCCAGAAACCGTACCGACTCTCGCTGCCCACGCCTCATCCCAAGTTTCTTTAGATACATGGCCAAGAAATGTCCTGGTCTGCACAAACTCGAAGTGCACGCCATCTGGTCCTTCCGCGGGACAGATCCTGGCTCAAGATATCCGGGCCAGTCATGGTTTATATCCGGAAGCCGTGGCTGGCATCTACTTGACGACCTCCTAGGTGGATCCAACCCCGGACACCGCTTTCCCCACCTTCGTCTTGTACTCGTTAGGGCTACGCCTGCTCCCATGAAATTCGCCACCTCGTTTTACTGCGCTAGTCGAAGTCCCCGAATGCGTTCGCCAACTTACTGGTTTCCACGTGCAAACGCAGAGATAGTCGGGGTTTTGGTGGAGACTGAAAAGAGATTTGGAGTAGAAGGCCTGAAGATTTGGCACGTACCAGATGAACGGATTCACAGACACTGTTGAAGTTGTTGGAGACGGTATGGATCTCGTAGATATTGGTACCTATTTCTACAAGGAACAGGCAGCTCATTCACCGACTAGAAGTTCAGTCTGAAGTCCAGATCGAAAGAGTCTTCGGAGTAGAGTTGCAGGACTGGACGTCGACACCTAAAACTCACTTGCTTCTTCCCACTATTCTGTATCAGTGAGATCTTCATGCCCAGTCGCATCAAAATGCCACCGGTGACCGGTGAAGAGTAACCAAACGGCGCACCCAATTCACTCGGTTCCTATGTCCCATGGGATAGTGAATGAGGAAGAGCTCCCGACAGTCAGGTTTTGCCTCGTTGAAGTGAGAGAGTGCATGGCTCTCTTTGTATATAGTTTGGAGGCGTATAACAAGGCTGGTAGTGATGCGGAGAGATTTTCTTCAGGACCAGTGACAAGTGGTAGGACGGAGGGAAGATGGAGAAAAGGTGAAACCCTAGCCTGAGGCTGCCCTAAGCCCGAAAACGATGTACAAGTGAATTTCGGAAGCAGATGCTTCCACCCGCCTCCCTTAGGTGCTCGTAATTTACAGCTGTATATGTGCAACCTTCTGAACCAAGCAAAGCGCGATCGGATCGAGGGATCAACAAATTTGAGATGGCCCAAGTCGATGAGGACTCGCGCCCTATACTGGACCCACGTCTGGGGTTTCTCAATTCTTTTCCGTGTTATGACATTCACCGGCGACACGTTATCGAGTCATTCCACGCTCGTCCTCTGCATTCTGAAGCTTGCCATACGGGTACCATACAGCAAATTATTCAGTTCATCGCAGGCGGAGAGGGCAGATTCCAGCCTCCGAGTAAGGCTCCTCAAGCTGCAACCTTAGTTGCGTAGTTGTTCAAGGCGGCTCAAATTTGCCTGACACCACTCTGAACCTGAGGCAAGTCCTCCTTCAAATCCTAGATAGATTTCCTCCAAATTATTATGGATTAAACGACGCTAGAGGACAAACAGACGTACCGCGATGCCCTGCTGCCAGTTGGACGCTTGCAGAGCTGCAATAATATGCTTGCTCTCTTGAGTTACCTGTCGGGGCTGACTCAAACTGCTTATCTCTACGGTAGAAGGACAAAGGAGTTACCAAGCCTTCGATTTCCTCAAAACTGTTCTTTGGTCCAGGGACGCCTCCTAAATTCTGCTTCTTGGTCGGATACTCCTCCTACGGAGCAAGAGTCAATGATTCACCAGAATATTCAGTCGACTGGCGTAGAGCTCACTGACGTTGAGCAAGGGGTTGAGTTCGGCCACGAAATCCTTAGTATCCTGCTGGGATGCGACCTCATTTATCGTAGACAGAAAGACCTGGTCAAACCCTGCGAGAATCAAAGCGTCCTTGTCAGGCGAGCTGAAACGATAAATGGCTGCTACGTACGCTGCAACCAGGCTGAGATGGACAACGCAGCATCTCTGGAGTCGAGCAGAGCCTTGGTCCAGCGCTGGATTTGATGATGAGCGATAACCAGGTACGTGTGATTGTCCATTTCGAAAAGAGCATACTCCATTGAACTGTTCCAAAAGGTCCTTGAGCTCTGACACCAGTAAAAAATAGGAAGAATATTTGCTAGCAAAGTCAGCCGCTTCACCGACTCTACGAGCAACCCCATCGTCGATGGTGATTCCCTCTGAAGAGAACTTGTTCACCTTCGAGATATACTGCTGTGGGTTGGTGAAGGGAGAGATGTAAGACATGATTTGGAACGTGAATTAAGGGGTCGCAGGTGTTGCTTTGGTTATACCCCGCAGACCTGATTTTTATACTCTGGTGTTCACTCAACCGTGCGCGAGATTATTCGGCCGACAGATGATATCGGAATGCCCAAGAGTTCGGTTTCCTCAGTCATTCGATTGTTTGTGTGCCCCGTTCCAGCCCCAAATCACAAATTCCGTACGGATTGTACGCCAAATTTATGATGATGAAGAAGTCTCGTCGTATACCCTTTCTGAAGGACGGCGATATCCACGATCGGTACTCCGAATGTGATTGGGATTCGCTTGTGTCCATACAAATTTCAAAGAGCAGCCGGTGCAATCTATCTCCTATTTCCTGACTTGGCCCAGCAACTGTCTGTGTAACCTGGTTCCGGGTTTCTGACCCCGCCAGACGTGTCACAAATTATGTATGAAGGACGGCGATGAACACGGAACGTACTCTAGGTAGATTTTGGGATTTACTCGAACTTCCACGAGGAGCCGGTGAGACTTCCTTCCTGTTTCCTGGCTTGGGTCAGTTTCTGAGTGCACGGGCTGTGGAGCATACTCCCGGTTGCCTGACGTCGCACGGCCCGTCAAAAATGTTTTATGAAGTACAGTCGTGAATACAGACTAGACTCCGGTGGATTTTGACCTTCACTCAATACATTTATCCAAACTGGGTAGAAAATACTTCCGGATTCCTGACTTGGCTGAGCCTCTCGACCTCAGACTTCAATTCCAATTGTAATAGCTCGTCCACTACGTTTCAATCCTGGAAGACAAGTCGGTTATTTCGACCATGTCGGTTAAGCCGAAAGAACTTCGCGCGGTCCCTTAGTATCGGACTTCCCATCCCTTCTCGACGGCTTCGTTAATAGTGACAATCATTAGGGTGTCTCTGCCAAAATTTCTAGTAAATTCACCAGTCCCTCTATTGAGGTTTCCACATCCGCGGCTTATAGACAGTCTATCAGAGGAAATGGTCACGAGTCTATATTGATAAGTATCTCCATCTCGACAAGCCCCCGCGTGGGATGGTTCTTTTCGTCCATGCTATCATTGCGTTCGAGTCATATAATATTGCCTCATCAATTTGTTATTGCTTCTGTTCTTGACATCGACTATGCTCTCGTCGACCCAGCCCCAGTGGAGGCCAATTTCCCCAAGCAACGGTGACGGCCCCGCCTTCGAAAGGCCCCTTGGAATCACAGAAGAGGGATTTTACTGGGATTCTGTCTTCAACAGAACCGCAGATATCCTTCGGCATGCCGAAGTACTTGTTCAGGGCGACTCTGTCTTATCGGCTACGAGCATGGTCAAGACGTGGGCTGCGTTAAAGCAACGCTACCCCCTCCTGCAAGCCACCATCGAGGAACGCTCTCCAGACGACGTTGTTTTTGTCGTCGATCCCTCTCGATCTTTCCCGGATAACCAGCCAGATCTGTTCTTCGAAGAAGCCCATACCCCCGAAGAAGTCGACCGGAGGGTCTACTCTCTTCTAAACGGCCAATCCCCTTTGTCGAATACACTGCTGGCTTGCGTGGTTGTCGTGAAGCGGACGGACAATCCAGGCCATGCCCACATTCTGATTCACTCGGCCCACTCCATTTCCGACGGAATCGCTAACAACACACTTTTGCGCGAGCTACTTCAGCTGCTTGCCGATCCGAGCGCCATCGCCCCCGTTCCTTGGACCGAACGGTTAGCGTTGGCAGTAGCTACGGAAACCCTTCCCCCATACCAAGATAACAGTTTACCCAAGACCAGGTGGCGAAGGGCAATCGGGCGGACTATTATGGAAAATCGAAGGGCAAGAATGATCGTAAGTCTTGGCTCGTGTTTCCGAGGAGGAAGAGACGGATCTGAGAAATCACAGGGAGGCCATACTCTCCCAAGGGCCGTCACTTCCAAGACAATCTACACACCTGCGGAATCCTGTGCTGCTTTCTTGTCTTTCACGGTGCAAGAGACAAAGCAAATCCTTCAGACATGCCGCGATAACCAACTCACATTTGGAAGCGTCCTGCCTATGGTAGGTCAACTCGCAATGGGGCGTGTCCTATGCTCCCGCTATTTGAAGGGTCAAATAAGCGCAGCCGAGTGGGAGTTTCGTAAGACCGAACCTATGGTCAACGCTGGACCCCTCAACCTCCGCCCTCGTGTTGACTCAGACTGGTACCAGTCTGGCGGGGCAGGAAACGTCTCTCTTTCCATTGGCTTCTATTTCTATCAACTCCCGGCGGCACCTCTCGGCTCGGCTGCCGGAAAATTGCCTGGCGATTCGATGCCTACCCACTTCGACATGCTGCCCAAGTCTCATTTCTTCCATCGCTGCCGTACGATGAAGCAGAGGGTCATGGAATATATACGTCATCCCCTGTTCTTTTACATGAACACAGCCTATCTCCCACCTCGGCTCATCCGCCTCAAAGGTGTGAGCATCCATTGGAGGAACAATCAAGACGAAGAGCTGGAAGAAGCCGAACTCCTGACTCCTCAAGAAGAAGCCAGTGCCAGTTTCGTATTCAATCATGGCGGCGCAACGCTAGGAAATGTAAGTTCACCCGTCTTCATTTGGTTTTCCTACTCATTAACCTTGCGTGACCCCGTAGCTTGACAAAGTACTTCCCTGGGAGTATCGTTCGTCCGACAAGGACCACTTAGCTGGTTCTCAACAAGCCACCGCGATAGAGCTTCTTCAAGTTCGCTCTTTCTTGCACTGTCGCCCAACGGAACTGTACCTGGGAGCATCGACCTTCCGCGAGAGACTCAAGTTCCACATTTTCTGGGATGGCCATGTCTACGACACGGAGGTCGTTCATCAGTGGTTGGCAGAACTAATGGAAGCAACTCGCGCTTATCTGTGTAACGGTTCCATAGGAGCGAGATCTTAGCCAAAGTGTGGAAGCATTTGCAGGCGAAGAAACTCTCCCCACGTAAAAAATGCTTCTGATATTCTCTATGACTCCATCCTGATAGAATACATGTACCCTAAAAACGGAATTTGTGACATATAGAGCTTGGAATCGCCTCCTAGTTGCTTAAAAAAGTTTACAGGCCGTCTATAGGGCATGAGTATGTCAATATTCCGCAGTAATCCATCGGCTTATCCGATCCCCGGCTCATCAATATTATCGGCCTACTAGGCTCACGACTGACGCTCACCCTCGTATGGCCAGCTGATCCAGCCATTCTGAGTCGGCCCTAGCCAGGCTCATGAACCGACTTATTTGAGTCATTGCTCCGGAGTGATAGCGCTTCGCCGTCACGCCCGGACCATATCACCCCCTAACTCTTGATACTTTACTGCCCAATGGCCCTCTCAAGCTTCCAAAGTCCTACAGGCTTTGTACAAACGAGATTGCACACTTCAGGAGGCAATTTGCATCGTGGGCGAAAGAAGATTCCGGTGAAATCGCAAAGTTGAAGGAGGAAGCGGCTAGAAGGTTTCGGAATCTCAACTCAGTTTCGAGTTAGATGCGAAATGCACGGTAGCGAATGCGGTATAAAGAGGTTGCAGGCGGGTATCTGGTTCCACCCACCCGAATGCTGCGATTACTAGAGGCTATAGAGTTCCTCCGCGGTTTTGCTCTACTCACAGCTACCTCAGCATCCTGTTTACTTCTTGCCAGCGCGGTCAGCAACTCGAGGCGATGAGCAGTCCCGCTTTCTCCCCGTAGATCTCGGATGGTCTTCGCTGACCTCTCTGATGAGCTATGTCCAAAATCGAGAAGACTTCATCCAGCAGGGTCTCAAACATACCAAAGAGCGCATCTGGCGATTCACTCACAAGTCGGTAAAGTTGCTCGTCTTTCTGGGCTTCTCTCGACCCCTCATCGGCTTCTTCCAGCAAACGGTGATCATACTCACTGGACATAGCGCTCGGGAGGCGCTTCATAAGGCCCAAGACCTAAGCCTGATTCAAGGTGTTCAGATACTTGATTTCGTATGAATTTTACATCATGGTACCCAGCCAGGTCTGATCTGTCAACAACGCCTGTAGGTGCCGCCCATTCCTGGGAGAGTCAGCGATTCTCATACCGCGGGGTATACTACCATCATCAAGAGAGCGCTTGATCTACAACGCACGAGAAATTTAAAAGATGGTACGTATGAAACTGTTAAACTCGGTAGTTCTTCCAAGTCACTGACCCAATACAGTCGTACTGCCTCATATCATCGTCGACAGCTGCCGGATGATGGGAGAATGGGGAGACGATGTTAAAAATGGAGAGCTCAGACTGATGAGCGTGCGGCGGCGACGACGAGAGCGATGGAGGACAACTAGACAAGGTTGACAATTGACTGGAGCCTTATTGTAAGTAAATACAGTGAACGCTATATATACTAAAAGTCCTGTGGAGTAGATAGGAGTGAATATAAGACAGATGATGAAATAATGGAGTGATGAGAGCATCGACCAGTATGAAACACGGCTAGTAATACTCAACAGACGAAGGTCGTTTCGATCCTTTCGACAAAGTATACCAGGTATGGGAGCAACTATTGTCGTCTCAACGCTCACCTTCGTCGTGAAGTTAATCTACTCGCCACGTTGATTCGTTAGCTTTCATTCCGTCTCAATCTTCGCAGTCTAACAGCCACAGAACTGGCTGAAGATAGTGTGATTGCCAAGAAGCTCAAATTGCTTTACGACGACATGAATTTCCCCATGACCCTCGACGGGGTATATTTCCCGTGGCTACCCACGTACGGCAATCTCAGGAGGCTCTGGGCTACCAAGACGGCGTATGACATGTTCATCAAAGTGATCAACGACCGCAAGTCCTCTGGTGTCCGAAGAGAGGACCCTTTGCAATTGTTGGTAGACTGCGGTGACACCATAGATGTGTCCATTGGGGTACGTTGCAGTTGCCCTACGTCCGCGTTCTTATTTAAAGCCGGATCGTTTTTCTAGCTTATGATGGGATGACGGTCGCAGGTAGCACCGCGATGGGTCGAGTCGGTATGTATTTCACTTGCCCCCCAAGTAGCTGACATTGATATTTTCTTGCTAATTAAGCTATCTGGCTATTTTCTCACCTCACAGCCGAGCGAGAGTGGCGTCAAAGAATCATCGACGAGATTACTTCCATCATCGAATCAAACTGCGGCGGACCTCTGACGATGAAAGATTGCGATAGAGGACTGGGAGACCAAGACTCCTGTTCTCGACTTGGCTATCACAGAGATTCTGCGCATGGCCCAACCTCACCATGCCATGAGGCGTAACATGGGGCCTGACATCACGATCGACGGCAAAGTTATTCCTAAGAACGCTTACCTCATTTACCCCTACAGCGACATTCATCGCAACCCAGATCCATTGGAGTTTCAGCCTGGTCGTAAGGTTCCTGACGACGTACCTTGCGCTTACCTAGGCTGGGGAGGGGGTACGTCCGCTCTTGCTCTCTGTTACATTATTGATAATCTAACGATCGATTGCCTCCGTACCCTTATCAGGCATAAGTCTGTGCCAGGGAATGCGCTTAGCCAAGCTAGAGCTCACGGTTGCAGTGTCGGTTTTCCTGTTGGCGTTTGAATCTTCCATTGTCGATGGGTCGGGTGTGGACGTGGCTGTACCCCACCCCGATTGGAACCATATCGTTGGAAAGCCGAAGCAACTTTATCAGTTTCAAACGCACCGAAAGCTCTCTAGGCGGCACAGGCTATTTTATCGTGTGTTGTATTTCTATCTTGACGTTAGCACGCGTCGTGATGCTCGAACTTGCATCTCGTGTCTAGTAGGGTCGAACGCTGGCGGCACTTGTCAGCACAGCGGCAGAGTGTAGGTATTTGAGTCCAGAGGTAGAGGCTCAAGGGCAAGTCTGTTCGTATGCTCATTAGCCCTGATGTAGCAACAGTGGATCCTTCAAGCATAGATCGATGGCGTCGAGAACCAACGCTTTGAACTTAAGTGAGTTTTCTGATCAGAATGGACTCTACATTTAGATGTTCATGCTTTCGTTTTGAAGGCTGTCTAAATGAACGACTGATCGTTATAGCTACATGGTTATCCTGTTCTGAAGTGATACAAAATGTTATCGCCGTTTCCGACACCTCCAAGCCGACAACGCGGTGGGTCAGTTCACAGAAACGTGAAGCTGGGCGGACCTTGGGCCAACAAGCCAATGAGTCATCTGATAGGGTTACCTGAAGCTTTGCAGAGTCAACATACGGCGGCGACTTCCCTGGATTCAGCAAGTACAATACCAATTTTATCGATTACAACAATGTAGGCTCGTTCATTTCTCTCTGCGACCTTGCCGTTATTGACGTACTTTGCCCATAGCCTGAGCGTTGTGAGCCTCCTAGCTGTATCTCGAGATGTCGCGGCCGAGCACGTTACAATTCCTAGGCATACATTTAATACCATCCCTTTAACCTTTCTTCTCGCTAAAGCCCTTGCGTCCCACATGTTCCATAGGCTTTGACCAAATATTGGTCGAGAGTATTGTGACCAACCAAGATTGCCAGGACGTGATTTTTGAGCTTATCTGGAAGCAAAGCTCTCCTTTCCCCCACAAATCATGGGCCTGTTGGTCGAAATACGCATCCTAAGGAAGAATTCGTGGACCGAGGGCTTGGAATTGTCCCTCCTTATCTTGGGGGCTTTAACCATCTTGGGGTGAAATGGTGGTCATCGCCTTTTGCCGTCCAAGGGGAAGAGGAAAAAGCCTAATTGCCGGAATCCCAGTTCTTCATCCGTGCTGCCGGTCACATCATCGGAGGGCGTTACCCTCGAGCTGCACGGTGCACAGACAACAAGGCGACCCAACGAGGACACGTCATTTGAAGATTGCGCTAGAGCGTTACATTCCCTGGCTACTGAGATGACCTCGATCGACACTACTGAGAAGTCAGGTTTTCTCTTAGTGTATATATCCAGCTGAGAACCGAGATATCCAGGGGGGACGAGGATCCGGGAGATCACCAATATTGCATAACCCAGCATGACCTCTCATTAAGGTGGAATGTGACAGATTAGAGTAAATTCTGAAAGTGAGAGAAATACCAAGTCCGAAGGTGTACATATGTACTTCGGTGTAAAGCCGCGTTCGGCCGTCATGATCAGTATTGCGTAATATTCATATCTTCGTCTCGTCAAGTCCGCGTGACTCTATTGCTTCATCACTTTGCTTGGCTTTCTCTGCTCTGAACGTCGACCATGGTCTCGCTAATCCAGTCTCAGTGGAAGCCCATTTCCCCAAGCAATGGTGACGGCCCCGCCTTCGAAAGGCCCCTCGGAAGCACAGAAGAGGGATTTTACTGGGATGCTGTCTTCAATAGGACCGCAGATATGGTTCGGCATGCCGAAGTACTCGTTCGGGGCGATTCTGTCTTATCAGCTACGAACATGGTCAAGGCGTGGGCGGCCTTAAAGCAACGCCACCCCCTCCTGCAAGCCACAATCGAGGAACGCTCTCAGGACGACGTTGTTTTTGTCATCGATCTTTCTCAATCTCTGCCGGATAACCAGACGGATCTGTTCTTCGAAGAAGCCCATACCCCCGAAGAAGTCGACTGGAGGGTAGAATCTCTTCTAAACGGCCAATCCCCTTTGTCGAATACACTTCTGGCTTGTGTGGTTGTCGTGAAGCGGACAGACGATCCAAGCCATGCCCACATTCTGATTCACTCAGCCCATTGCATTTCCGACGGAATTGCTCAGAACACACTTTTGCGCGAGCTACTTCAGCTGCTTGCCGATCCGAGCGCCATCGCCCCCGTTCCTTGGACCGAACGGTTAGCGTTGGCAGTAGCTACGGAAACCCTTCCCCCATACCAAGATAACAATCTACCCAAGACCAGGTGGCGAAGGGCAATAGGGCAGACTATTATGGGAAATCGAAGGGCAAGAATGACCGTAAGTCTTAGCTCATGCCTTTGAGGAAGGAAAGACAGATCTGAGAAATCACAGGGAGGCCATACTCTTCCAAGGGTCGTCACTTCCAAGACAATCTACAGGCCTGCGCGATCATGTGCTGCTTCCTTGTCTTTCACGGTGCAAGAGACAAAGCAAATCCTTCAGACCTGCCGCGATAACCAGCTCACATTTGGAAATGTCCTGCCTATTATAAGTCAACTCGCGATGGGACGCGTTCTGTGCTCCCGCTATTTGAAGGGTCAAATGAGCGAGGCTGAGTGGGAGTTTCGCAAGACCGAACCTATGGTCAACGCTGGACCCCTCAACCTCCGACCTCATGTCGACCCAGACTGGTACCAGTCTGGTGGCGCAGGAAACGTATCCATTTCCATTGGCTTCTATTTCTGTCAACTCCCGACGATACCTGTCGGCTCAGCCACCGGGAAATTGCCTGGCGATTCGATGCCTACCCACTTCGACATGCTGCCCAAGCGTGACTTCCTCCATCGCTGCCGTACGATGAAGAAGAGGGTCATGGAATACATCCGTCATCCCCTGCTCTTTTACATGAACGCAGCCTATTTACCACCTCGGCTCATACGCATCAAAGGTGTGGTATTCCATTGGAGGAACAATAGGGACGAAGAGCTAGAAGAAGCCGAATTCTTGACTCCTCAAGAAGAAGCCAGTGCCGGTCTCGTATTCAATCATGGCGGCGCAACGCTAGGAAATGTAAGTTCACCCGTATTCAATTTGGCTTTCTATTCAATAATTTTGCGTGACCTTGTAGCTTGATAAAGTACTCCCTTGGGAATATCGTTCATCAGGTAAAGATCATTTAGCTGATTCTCGACAAGCCACCGCGATAGAGCTTCTTCAAGTTCGCTCTTTTTTGCACTGCCGCCCAATGGAACTGTACCTGGGGGCTTCGACCTTCCGCGAGAAGCTCAAGCTGTACACTTTCTGGGATGGTCATGTCTATGATACGGAGATTGTTCACCACTGGTTGGCGGAATCAATGGAAACTACTCGTGTTTATCTGTGTAACAGTGCGAAATTTTAGGCGGAGTTTTGAAACTTGTAAATGGGCGAACTATGTAAAATATGCTTGTGATATTCTCCATGACTCTATCCTGACAAAAGACACGAATTTTTACCTGGTCGGAAGGCTCCTGATGACGTGCATGAGGGAAGGATGTTTTCTCTGTTGTTGCTGGCGCCTGCAGGCAGGCCCCTGATACCGATGGCACCGCCACTACATGATCCATCATCTGTCTATCTACTAGGGAGGAGGTACATAGGGTCGGGTTTAGACATGACCGTACCTTATCCCGATTGGAACCATCTCGTCGGACAGCCGAAGGCACGTTTCTTCGTCAGTTTCAAACGCACCGTGAAGGCTCTCTTAACGGCGAGGGCTAGTCTAGGGCGCGCTAAAGATCTATGTTCGGGCCTGTTTTATGTATCGGCTTGTATTACACGCTCGTACGGTCGAAATCTAGACCTGGCAAGTATCACGATATTGGGAAATATAATCTAATGTGTTCTGTTTTCATGTTCTATAGTATGTAGAAGAAGTTTTCTGTTCGTTACACTGGGGGATCTCTATAGTTTCATAACTGAATCTGGATAATCAAGGAACGCGCCGACTTGACTCGACCAGCTTCACGTCCTCCTCCCACCTACTACCTTGCGATGCGCAACTAAGTCGGAGAGGTGGACCCAGACAACTGACTCGCCTGCTCCTTCAAATTCACAATATCATCGAGATCTTCCTCTTGTCCCGTCGTGTCAAACCGCGTCTGGAGAAGGGAAGCCAAAAGACGGAGCCATTCGACACGACCCTTGTGGCCGATATAGCGAGAACCGACAAGTTCTCTACAATGGATTATAGCTTCCTCGAGGTTCGAGAGCGCATGGCTCTCTCCAAACATAACTTCAAGCGATAAAACAAGGTTGCTGAGAGGCACTGAGCGACCTGGGTGGGGCGATGGTCGAAGTGCAAGTGCTTCCCGGAAAAGCGAGATGGCTTCCTCAATGTCAACTACGCTTCCCGTGCGGTTATACCGATTCAGGAGGACCTTTCCGAGATTATTGAGCGACATCGACCGATTTGGGTGAGGCGACGGTCGAAGCCGAAGTAGTTCTCGATGAAGAGAAGTGGCTTCCTCAATGTCAGCCATGGTTCCTGTACGCCGATAACGTTCCAGGAGCGCATTGCCCAGACCGTTGAGTGACAACGAGCAATCCGGATGAGGCGGTGGTTCAAGTTGAAGGGATTCGCGAAAGAGGGAAATGCCCTCCTCGAGGTCAGCCATGGTTCTCGTATGCTGATGACGTTCGAAGAGTGCATTGCCAAGGTTGTTAAGTAGTGCGGTGCGATCTGGATGGGGCGAAAGTCGAAGTCCGAGCACTTCGCGGTACAGACCAATGGCTTCTTCAAAGTCTACGAGAGACCCCGTGTGGATGGCCCGACTGCAGACTACATTGGCCAGCGCAAGGGTCGGCTCTGGGGTGCCTGGATGGAGGCCAAGTGCCTCGCGACACAGCTGGATGGCAGAATCCGACTCTGATAGTTTGAAGAGGCCGCTTCCTTGGTTCAAATGACCCGTCGAGTATGTAAGAGCATAAGCAACGGCGGGTGTACATTCGGTGAAGTGAACGAACGAGCCTGGCCTGCGTCGACGACTTTTGAGCTCGCACTCGAGGCAACGGAGGAAGAGATGGACATGATGGGTTGAATGTGCAAAGAACCGGCTCGATCGACTTTGGGTGGTCAGGAAGTCTCGAAGAGAAGTATGACAGAATGTGACGGGGATATCGTCTGTTCCCGGGACCTGGATGATTGCTTGCAAGTTCACGAGGACGTTGACGACTTCATAAGTATTGATTCCAAGGAGCTCTGCGATTCCTGATGTCGGGAGCGGTTTTAAAAGCAGAGCGATGGTCGATATGATATTGGAAAAATGGGGGAGATGTTCCGAGCGTGCCAATGTTTGCTCGTAGAGCCCGTCAAGGCCAGGATTCATCTTGAGGGCCAGTGGAAGCCGATCCATGGGTGTCATTGGGGGACCACCTGGGGCGTTTGAGTTCATGATAAATTTGAAGATTGCCGATGCGAAAATGAACGATCCGCCGATATGCTTGACCAGCTTCTGCCTATCGCTGGGTGTGGGCCATTCTCCATGCTGCTGAACATAGGCCTGGACGACCGAGTTCCGCCTGCGTCCATCGTCGAAAATGACCTTCAGGAAGGTGGCGATGTCATCGTTGGAGCAATGATCCACGAGGTTATCCAAATGGACCCCAGGAGCACTCAGCCGAGATTGGATATGTTGTTCCACTCGACTTGTGATGAAAACGCGAAGGGGGATGAGGGGGTTTTCGCTGAAGAACAAGAGCATTCCGTCGATAAGCTCCTGAGCTTCCTCCTTGTTATCGCACTCGTCTAATCCATCCAAGACTATGAGAAAAGGGCCCCGCGCTAACGCGCGAATCATTGGTTTCCCTTGAGCGGGAGTTTTGAACGGTCCATAGACCAAGCGCCGCATCCTGGCCCTAAAGGAGCCTTGCGCTAACGCCAGAACCTTTGCCTCCCCTTGAACGGCGGCCTTTAAAGGTGCATATATCAAGCGTTGCATCCTTGCCCCGAGGGATGGCCCTTCTTCGCTTGGATTTAACAGCCCCGGATCGGCGTTCACAGCCGCACGTATGAAGGGCTCCGTCTCTGGTATCATCCCCGCCATTTGACTTGCAAGAGTCGTCGCAAGTCGCCAAATCTTGCTCCTCTCTCCCGCATTGCGAAAAAAGAAGAAGCTGGCGATCGGTCTACTCTGCAACTCCGACTTTCCACATACCTCCTGGGATATGGCGGACTTGCCACTCCCAGCGTATCCATGCATCCAGCGTATGTGAGGCTCTGTATCGATCATGATATCACCGCTTGCCCAGGTGTTGACGTTGCTGACTAGCTTCAACCTCGTCCCAGGAAGGCAAGCAGAATCGGGAGGTGACCGTTTTCGGTCTCGAGTATGAGATGCATCCGTAATGGGTTGAAGAAGTTCGAACACACCTGAGCCCGTTCGGTCAGATTGTAGAGCTGATAAAGATGATTGACAATCGAAACGCTTACTTTTGTGCTCGACGCTCACGGTGACAGCGTGAAGATGAAAGTCTCCTTCCACTTGATATCCATTGAATTGTTCAATATGCGCATTCTGTGACCCTTCCAGGAGGTTCATTGAAAGACCTAACGTAGAAATGGTCAGTCTGAGAATTTGCTTGTGGCCTGTAGATCGAGTGGGCGGTGAAGTCCTCACCACTTTTTACCGCAACAGCACAGTTACCCACCTAGAGGGATCCTCCAACCAGTGTTTTCTTCAAGATGTTCACGGCTGGATGTGGAGATGGTCTGAGATGATGGGCGAGAAGGAGGAAAGGGACGCCGGTGACCGCGGCCCTCACAGTCGCGCGCATGATGTTGTGAGTGTCCTGGGAACACCTTCCCGTAAATGAGACATTCGAGCCGAAGCTCAGGGTTCCAGCCGACAAATGCGGCCGCTTGTTCCAGTGCATAGAAGCTTTTGCCTTCGTAAAGACCATTTCAGTAAAATATAGGAAGAAAGAAGGATAAGGTGCTGTACGACAATAACTCACCATTCGAATCATCAGCATAAGGTCTTTTAGCTAGCCTATTCGAGGGTGAAATGTCGCTTCCATGTTTACCTTTGTGAATCCAGAGTTGCGAGGTGCAGACTCGAGTCCTTAGCTCATGGCGGTCCGTTCCCCATAGTCAGGTCAACATCTTCTTCGCAATAAGGGAATGGAAGAAAGCTAGTTCGAAAGGGATAAGCCGCGTTTCTACTCGTTCGATGTACTTAGGCTCGCTTCTACGGAGGAGACTGTCTGTACTCATGGAGAGTGCAGCCAAAGAGTCGGACTCCGTAAGTTCCACTGAGCTGATGAATAAGCGCCTGTCCAGGGGAGGAATGAGTTTCTCAGTTTGGGATGGGCACCAAACCTTGAAAGCTCAAGAGCGGATGCAATTCCACAACCGTGTCATTCTTTTTCTGGTAACTCTTTCCCGCACCGCATGGGCCGAGTTGCGAATCTTTTCCTCTGACCATCACCAGCGACCGCAAGACTCATGTATCTCGAAGAATGTCCTACAGAGGTTTGGCACGAAATATTTGACAAAGCTTGTCGTGATGATGGGAGTACTGCACGAACACTTTCTCTAGTTTCGCGCAGGTTCTATCAACTTTCCAAACACCATCGGCTCTACTCCGTTACCGTCACGGGCACTCTTCAGTTTCTCCGCTTTCACGAATTCCTCAAAATTTTGCCTAGCTCTTTCCACACCACCCGCTACCTCTACATCCGGATACCAAGATCTCAAACCACAATCCGCATCTACGAAACGATCCATGATGTGCTTTCAATGGTGTCACGGACCTTGGAGGTCCTAACTATTTGTTATCTTCCTCCACACTCCAGAATCGAAGACCAGTTTCCCCCACTTCCACGCCTCCTATTTCTTTCCCTGCACCTCGAAATTGAAGTACCCGGAACCAAGGCTCTCCCTGACCCGGGTCAGAAAGAGATACTCGCTGATTTTCCACTGCTGCAAGACCTCCAAGTCTTTGGGAAAATTCAACCCCACCACCATTGGCGCAGCTTCGAGAAAGTCGCGCCTAAGGTCACGATGATTACTTCCTGGAGCGATTATATCTCGTCAGTACTCCATCCTCTTGCACCACATCTATCTTGAAGTCTAACTTTCCAAAAGGTATATGTTGAATTACTTCCCCGAGGTTGAAATTGGTAATGGGTGTACCCCGAAGCGCAGAACTATGGCACAAGACTCCATGAACGGTTRGATTAAACGGATTGAAAGTGACGATCGGCGGGATCTCTACGACAAACTCATGAGAAAACTTGCGAAATTTAGGCTACTGCATGGATAACTTTATGTCCTCGAGAGGGGTGCTTTCCGGAGCTACACTATATACCACTATACACTAGACGACCCAGCCGTTTCTGGGCGTTCAAATTGCATACGCGACAGTTCGTGTTCATTGTTTTCCACCCTTGGACTCCGCCTGCGTCCTTTACTAGGCAGTGTAAGGATTGTTGTCGGCGTGCCTCTTCCCCCTTGTCGACGCAAGTTGAGGACAAGACGCGTGCCCTAGGAAGATGTTAGTGATGTTGAAGGTGAACTACTTTCACTTACACAAAAAGACATAGTGGCGTAAAGCCATCTAGAAATCGATCGAAATGTAAGTAGTCATAGAGCGGCTTTGAGATCAATCGAGCTGACGAACGGGATGGAAGGCGTATAATAGATGGCATCCTCGTACATTGAGAGGACCGCCGACAAGATGCACATTACTGACCATCGTGAATATATGGAGTCGAATGCTAGAATCAGCGGACGTACGAATGATGCTGGTTCAATTGACAGGGAAGAAAGGGGATAACTTGAGTCGAATGGTCGATCCACAAACACCATAATGACTCACATTAGAAATACGAGTGCTCCGTCGACCAGAAGAACATGCATCAAAGGATTTATATAAGACCAATTTTTCAGGATGAGATCAAATCTGCGTTTGCCCTGATGGTCGGTTACGGAGACCCGTAGTTTGTACAGGGTCATGAAGAAGTATACCGCTGTCGATTCACACATGACGATCAGAGAAACGAGCCACTCAGTGTTGAACGCTCACGTACAGGTGGTTACAACGGCTAGTAACCTATGAAAGTATTTGTTAAGTTTCTCCAGCAATCATGTAGAGCAATTCGACGCACCAGGCAGCCAGCAAATGCCCTCTCTCTTTAGGAGCTGGGATTTTCCCCAAACATGGCGCCACCTCGAAATGGAAAGGAAGTGGTGGTATGTCCTTCGGAAAGTTGGTGACGGTAAAAGACATGTAGAAACTTGTCTATTCGGAGTTGAATTAATTTTCCGGCCATACTTCAAAAAATGACTGACCCCAAATTCGCCTGTTCGTACGATCAGGACTTCTTATCCTTCTGAATGTAAAAAATGAACCCACACGAAACAAGGAGAAGTAAAGCTACTAGGACTGTCCAAGTCTTTGAGTACTTCCTAGAATCTCTTGAATGCGAACTCACCCTTTTGGCTGCATGCATACAATGCATGGACTCGCATGACACAGATTGCGTCAACTAGAAAAGTGCACATCCTAGTTCCAGCCCTGCCAGTCAAGGAATTCATTCGAGATACAGTGAGCGAATTGACGATACTTTGAAGACCTTCGAAACGTACAGAGCTGAGACACGGATGAAGGTTTGGCAGCTGCGGGTAAGTCAAGGCAACTCAGCCTTTCAAACATGGGGGCGAAAACGGGTAACGCGGTAACGCACAACTAAACTCCGGAGAGTATATATTAGCGAGTTTGGTGACATTCTCAAAAAGTAGAGCTATACTCACTGCGGTAGAGGGGTTTGTCAATTGAGAGACTAGAAAACACACAACGTCAAGCTTTAAGTACCTCGCAGTCGGGACGGGTTGCCCAAGCGGAGCGTCGACGGGTACTCACCTACGACAAATGTTCTGTATCACTCGATATGAGGCGATGAAAAAGGTGACACAGGTTATCAGCTCACATTGACCAAGCAAGTGCGTAGTACCGAATCGCCAAGTACATGCATTTGGCGAGATTCCACTTTGCCCTAGGAATTTTCGACGCATTAATAGCCAGCGACTCCTCTTTAGTAGAATTCCTAAGACTGTATCACGAAATTGGTGAACTCACTTCCAGATATATTTGATCTACCCAATCCAACGAGCACGATGAGATCATGAGTCCAAGAGTATAGGGAGCAGCAAATCACGACTGACCTCATCTTCCAGCGTATAGAAGACATCATAGAGGAGGAAAGTCGTGGCAGCAGCTGTAGAGCTCAAGAGAAGATGCGTCGCGTTTGGTGAAGTCGGCCACGGCGATGGGTAGTACAAGGATGACAAGGCGCACCTCGGGAGTAGTAGTCGTGGACATAAACGGTGAGCGCAGTTTGGAGAAGGGGGTCCATTGAATGTCGTTCAGAAGGAATGGGCGACCGCCAAGAAGCATTTTACGGCTATTAAATATCTCAGTGGATTGAATGGCAGCCGAATGAGTTCTAGTTCACTAAAGACGCCACAGGCGCCCCGGGCTCCTATGGAGCTACAAGCAGCAGTTTCATGATGAGCACTTTCGAACTGTTCGGAGTACCTTTCCATGGCCAAGGAGGAAGGTTAGTGCTGTAGACAGCGCAGCTTGGTTGGGGAGCGTCAGGTTGAACGATGAAACAGAATCCATGCTGTCAAAGTATCAGGAGATTTTCGGCTAGTACGCAGGGGAAGCATGGAGAGATATAGTTACAGCTACGCGCCGTTTACAGCGATAGAGTACGAGGATGCAAACATTCGGCCTGAACGGAGCGCCGTTCCGTCATCACAAATATTGATCCATACAAAGCTCATGATCAAACAGTTCCCGTCGACTGATCGACACGTTGATTTCAATTGCGAAACTATTGAATTGAAACGGACAGACTAAAAATACAGGACAGGGTATCGACGTATTCACTAAATTGCTACAGACAAATTCATAAAACAAGAGAACCAAACCTAATCGAAGGACATCAGCTGCGCGCTCTCCGTGTATATGTTTTACATCACCCAGGATCTTAAACGAGTATATGGGATCCAACCACACTCGCAGTCTCCCAAGGACCGATTTAGTTGCCGAAAGAAACCAAAGCAACCTCCGTTGCACGCAGGTAGAACCCATCGGCAGGATTGATACTCTCAACCCTAGAAACACCTGTTGCGCGTGCGTCCGGAGTCTCGTACGAGAGACCTCCCCAGGTGAGACCGCCAGAAGCCTCAGCGTGACTACAGATCCAAAAGGTGGGCGTCAGCGATCAAGCATCAAAACTACAACGAACTATGAAAAGTGGAAAATAACTTACGGAATAAACAGCCTTTTGAGTGTCACCAAACCCGATACAGGCGCATCAAGCTCCAAATTAATCGAAACTTGAGACCTCGCGTCATCTGACCTCAAGTGAGCCTTTGAGTTGATGAAGAGCGCCTTGACGAGCGTGTCGCCTTCGTAGAATGCATAACCAGAGACCGATTCGTCCGATGTCGACAGCTCAACGACGCGCGTGTTTCCACTGGTACCGATGGCTTCTGCAGCGATGATAGCGGCATAGTACGACGGCTGGACATAGGGTTGATGGGGAGGAGACATGGCGGAGTTGTCTAGGGGCGAACGGCTGAGAGCAGTGGGTTGGATCTGTTTTGATGAAGAAGTAAGTCATTATGAGTCCTAAAGAGTTTAGAGAAACTAGTAAACGTACGAAGTTGAACTTGTAGCCAACGCCTTGGTGGAAGTAGACACGCGAGATCCCGAGTTGCGATGCATAAAGCAAGTAGTCGAGTGCCCAGATGGCTGAACCCGCGACGTTGCTCACACCAGCAGCGCCCTAGCCACGTACATCGGATTGAGATGTTGACGAAACGAGGGAGAGAGAGGAACGTACATGACATGAGAAGCTATTAGCTTCTCCCAAAACGTAGTCGATACCCTTTGACTTCGCTGCCCTAATATCGGACTCGAAGGCCTTCAAGCCTTCGCGAATACGCGATTTTGTCATGAGGGTTTGCAAGTCCTTGGCATTTCCCTTGCAAGCTGTGCCACTATAGTGGTGTTGAGAGAAGCTAAAGAGAGGGTTACCCATCAGCGCTCCATGCAGCAAAGCAAAGGTTTGGTAACCCACGTCTTGATGTTGGCGGCGATATTCCCTGGCAACAAGCCATTATTGACAAGGTATTTACCAGTCCAGCTCTCAGTCCGAGGGCCCGAAGCCGATATGGAAGCGGTCCAGAACGGGGGATCGTACGGCAGACCCAGCCAACCAGAGCGGAGGACCTCGATGATGTTTTTCACCCAATTCGTCCACCTAAATCCAAGATTCACATAAATCAGCAAGCCATTCCTCATACGAGAAGCAAGGGAGTCAAAGCAAACGATCACTCACTCTACAAGGTATTTCGCAGAGGTGTCCGACCAGTGGATGTCCCAGCTTTTGAAGTAGTTATCCTTTCCGTAGCGGTCGGGCTCATGACCGAGTTCTATGGCTTCGAGTGTCACACCCTGCGCCACAACCTCGGGTGATTGGAAGGCTTTCACGATTTCGGAGATATGAACGGATGCCCTCAAGTCGTCATTAGCGCCGTAGTTGATGCCGGTGACAACCCTGGTATCTAAGAAGTTCAGGCAAAAAAAGATCGATGAGTCAGGGTACTGATAAGTTCATTACAGAGCACTTACTTTTGGGTAGGAAACGAACGGTGGGATAAAACTTGGAACCAACGCTCATACCAAAAGCAGCCGGGTACGGCTGATTGCTGCTAACCGTTGTGTTGTCATAGAACGAGTTGGAAAACTATGGAAGCGGGGCGCATAGGGGTACAGCGATATGAGCGGCAAGTATCTAAATGGTCGGTGTTAGAGAGCGCGCACCTCGACACTCGGGGAATTTGAAGGGTTGGCAGCATCAGCCGTTTGACCGCCAAGCCTGATCCGTGGCGGTACCCCAGTCAAGCTAACGAGGTTATCCAACGAGTTGTAGAAGAACTCGTTCCTCGAGGTGCTCCCGATCCAATCAGTCCAACGATCCTGCTCGATCGATAATGAGACGTGGTCAGGAGCGATAGTACTCGCGCCAGACGGAGCCTGAGCAGGAATCGTCACGACCAGTGCTCGCACACAGGTGTTGAGCATCACAAGTGCGAGAACGTGGTGAAGGCCCGAGGAGAGCATCGTCGGGAGTGGCTTGAAAGAAGGTGGGTAGTGAGCTAGGAAGAGAACCTTGGAAGTCCCGGCTAGGCAAGAACCAGCTGCTGTTACCTTTTATAAGTTTACAACATCGGTTGCTACTCCGTATGGTACCAGTGTCACCCAAGATGGGTTTGTGTACGATTGGTAACGTTTGAGGTAGGCTGCTTGCGTGAGATGGACGCACAATCAGCCGTAGCATGAGAGCTGGTGAACCCACTAACGTCACCAAGAAGGATTGGTATGCCCAATAAGAAAAGTCTTCCTAGGGTCACAAGTGTCTCCATCCTGCTGGTGAGGCAGATTTAGAGTGGGAAGAACGAAGGTTGATGTCCAGATACCCAATTGAGGACGGAGCCAGAGAAGTACGGAGAAATAGTTAATGCGCAGCTTTCGCTCGCGTGGCCTCGAGTAATCCCCTTACGAGCACAAGGGACATCCAGTAGGTCGAAAAGCGGAAGAGTTTTCAGATCATGCGGAGTAACCGTGACATCAAGGGAAGCGGAATAAGAGGGCCGCAGATTGCCCTCGGTGTCCTGAGGTGTTGCGGGGGAAGGTGTTAGCGAAAATCCCACTACGCGGTAGTCTATTTTCAAGAGACTCTCAAAACTCCGAGCACATATCCTTCTCCAGGGATTTGCGTAGAAGCTAGAAGTCTCTGGATGGATGCTTCGACTATGAAGCAACTACCCCACAAGTCCGGGGTTTAAGCAGGCCGTTGAATCGGCTCCTTTCGATGCGACGGTTTCCGATAATCAGATATCAGATTCTCCGCAATTTCCACAGGCTTTTGCGTAATCCTGCACACGTTGGGTTCAGTGCGTTCGATAAGTAGCAGAAGCAGAGAGAAGCAAGCAGCCGTACTTCGATACTTGACCTGGGTACGTAGTGCACATTTCCAGTGATGAATTTAGGCTGAAGCCACAAGATCTGCCACGAGGTGCCGTCGAAAGCCATGTCAGTTAGACAGTGTGGGAAGTTAAACGGCCGAGACACAGCCCAGTGTAGATCTCGATGACTAAGATACTACTGAGGCTTTGGGCCACCCGATTCCCGGAGCCTTGGTGGTTCTAATAGGACGAGAGAAAAGAAGTCTCTCCAGAGGAGACTTCGACATTCTCGTATCCAATACGAAGCGGATCTGTATCATTCGTGAAATCTCCCCTTGTTTGTCTCTCTTTTCGATCAAGGAAGACATACCAAAAGTCTGCTGGTTGCTCTCATCGCGCAGTGTATGAGCGCTAACAAGGAGGAGAGAAGGCTTGCGTATGAGAAACTACTATGTTTGCACGCTTGATGCACATGTTGGGCTTCGATTGCAACCTTGGTGACGAGACGAGACAGATTTCGAAATCATGCGTAAAGCTGACAAGCATGGGTTCGAATGACGTTGAATTCTGGTTCATGACACGATTCGAGCAAAGGTGGAAGGCAAGAGCAGTCTCCTCGGGTAAGCGCGCTAAGTGTGTACGTGTTTGTCAATCCCGATGGAGCCAAGCAAACACAAGCCAACGCCCACACCGAAACCCCTATTGCGTCGCGCGTCCACAGTTCGATATCGCTAGCTTTCATTTGTCTACCCACAATCCACGCAAAGGAGGTGTCCTAGAGCCCTCAGGAGAAGCTTTTTGGCGTACAGGCTGACCAGAGCCAAGCGCAGGTCGACCGGAGCTCGCTGGAGACAACAAATTTGCCTACAGAATGTATCCACATCCGAATCATATCCCTCAACCTCCGCATTCTGCGGGTTTGGACTATAAAGGTATGATTTTTCTAATGCGAAAAGGCTGCATGCTCTGACGAAAGAAGGATAGGATTGCGACCTCGGATTGACCCAATCCAAGTCCCATCTCCCATTGAGGCCATAGAAAATGACCGGTTAATATGGCAGAACCGAACATTCCCAACTTTGCCCGGAACCCATGCACCGTTATGCACCTCAGATTTTATTGCTGTCGACCAAGGTAATGCTGGTTAACTCACTGGTCGGAACATTCTTGACACAACTTTCTTGGTAAATAGGAAACGCGTCCCCCAAGTTTGCCCGTGTCTCAACCTGGAACTTGCCCAACGCGCACAAGTTGGCTTCGGACTGCAAGATACCACTCGCAGCGGTCTTCCAGCCTTTCGCAGATCTGGATCCACGTGAAGAACCTATTCCGGTAGTCGACTGTGGCCCAGCAGGCCCAGCGCGGTGTCAGAGATGCAGGGCCTACATAAATCCTTGGTGTACATGGGTAGCAGGAGGGAACAAGTGGAAATGTAATCTCTGTCGGCACGAAACCCAAGGTACGTCTCCTTTTAATACTTGTAGCGTGTTCCATTCAATCAATCCAGGGTACCTCAGTCCTGCCAGATTACTTCTGCAACCTCGACTCAAGCATGCTACGCCTCGACTATCTTCAGCGCCCAGAACTTCATAAAGGCACCTATGACTTCGTCGTACCAGAAGAATATTGGGCCCAACATCCTCCCCAAAGAATCACCATGCCCTACGTGTCACCAGAGCCTCCTCCGACTGGCCCCCGACCCCCGGTTCCTATGGACTACGTGTTCGCCCTCGATGTGTCAGATCAAGCAATCCAATCTGGATTCGTGCGCGATGCGTGTACATCTCTACTGGAGATGCTGTATGGGAGAACATTGGAAGACGGAACAATGCTTGAACCATACTTCCCAACAGCGAGCAGAATATGCATCATCACCTTCAATTCCCTCCTACATTTCTACGACCTCTCAGTACGTATTGTGTCATTCTTTCTGGATCATCCGAGGTTTAACGAACGTTTAGTCAGATCTGGCACCGATGCTGGTAGTTGCTGATCTTGAAGAGGTCTTCACACCTATCCGGAATGGCCTCTTCGTCGACCCAATAGAACATCAGTGAGCTCTCTCTAAAAGCTTTTCAACGCGCTAGCAATGCTGATTCAAAGGGCAGGACGGCCATAAAACTCACATTAGAAAACCTCCCGAATCGGTTTAGCGAATTCCCTGAACGAAACGCGGCGCTTTCAGCCGCAGTTCGAGCTGGTCTCGCCGCCTTAGTAAGCTATCTTCACTCTCTCTAATCCCAGCTCCCTTGCTCATTACTCTTACAGCATGGTCGTGGGGGTCACGTCGTCGTCTTCCAAAGCACCATCCCCAAAATCGGACCCGGCGCCCTCCCAGACCCACCAAGCGAAGACTCGATGTACGGTACCAGTGAAGAAATGAGCCTACACAAGCCTCGGGACAAAATTTGGCTGGATATCGCGGAAGAATGCATCGACGACGGCGTTGGCGTAACACTTTTCTTGGCACCAAGTTCGTACATCGATGTTGGGTCCATTGGGGCTCTGGCGTCCGTGACTGGGGGCGAAATATTCTTCCACCCTCGGTATGATCCATCAAGAGACTCGATGGTTTTGGACTCTCAAATACGGAGGGTGGTGTCGAGGTATCAGGGTTTCAATAGTACAGCCAGAGTGAGAGCGTCGAATGGTGAGAGCCTACCTTACCTATCGCCATTAATCCTTCCTGAGTCATGACCCGTCTATAGGTTTGCGGGTGATGCAGTACCACGGCAACTTTTACAAGCGTTCGCCAACAGATATCGAGTTTGGTATACTGGACGCCGATAAATCCTTCTCGATAGAGCTTCAACATACCGGAACTCTGGATTGTCGATCGAACGCGCATTTGCAGTGCGCTGTCTTGTACACAACTGTTGAAGGACAGCGGCGAGTTCGTGTGCTCAACCTCGCGCTCAATGTTGTTGAACTGGCGGGAAGCGTATTCCAATATGCTGACATGGAGACTACACTGGCTCATTTTGCTCGAGAAGGTATGTATGGTTCAGTAACGTGGTTGATTAGGGAGATTGAACTAATGTTTTGTTTCGTCGCAGCCATGCACCACTTGACCGATCAAAGAATAGCTATCATTCGGGACGATTTGACAGAGAAATGCTCATCTCTGCTGCTTGGATATCGGAATCAGTGTGCAGCGGCAACGAAAGCAACCCAGGTTCGCGAGTCTTATTCAAATTTTGAATAAGTGACTGGTGTTGACTATCTGCGGAACAGCTCATCATCCCCGAAGCTTTTCGTTCTTTGCCAGCGTTCATTCTTGCATTGCAGAAGAGCAAACCTTTGAAAGGTAATCGTCTTCTTTTCCCCGCCACATCTCCCCCTCACGCTTGTGTCGTCAAACAGCTAGACTCGTCTCTTCTGATGTTCGCAACTACGAAATTCACCGCATCAAATCGATGGACATTCGCAGCCTGATCCATCACTTGTATCCTCGTCTCATGGCTCTGCACGATCTTGAGGATTCAATCGCCGTCCCTCAACAGATTGAGCAACCAGATGGAACTTTGGATACCCAGATTTCCTACCCATCGTGTACCAGAGACAGTCACTACTTCATGGAGACGGGTGGTCTGTATTTGATCGGTGCGTAGTGGCTGTTCATATCTCTGACTTTCAACTTACCTGTCAACACCTCTACAGACAATGAAGATACGATCATATTCTGGATTGGTGGGGGGACCTCACCACAGCTCCTTCAAGACTTGTTTGGAATCGACGACTTTATGTCATTCTCTCCTCAAACAGTATGTCGATCTTCCCTCTAAAAATTAGACTTCCCTCCGATGAGCAATTAATTCATTTTTGACCTCCTAGCACCACCTCCCGTACATTGACAGTCTCCTGTCCCAGCAAGTCCGCAACATCCTCAACGACCGCTTCGCCCGCCGGCGCCGGCTTCCCAAGATGTACATTGCTCGTCAGAATATGGATGGTATGGAGCTTGAGTTTAGCGACATGCTCGTGGAAGATCAAAATAACGGTGCTATGTCGTATGTTGATTGTAAGCTTGTCGCTCCCTGGTATGGTCTGTCGCCTGTTTGCTGAATGCCTGCCCTTCTCTGCTAGATCTCGCTGTTGTTCATCGACAGATCACGAGTATCGTAAGTGTTCATTACTGACAATATTGTTCGTGTCTAATTGGTGTCTTTACTTCAGCTTACTGGCGGGGATATGTACCAGAGGGGCGGAGGGGGTATGAGGGCCCCTTGGTAATAATAGGGCTAGTTATGCTCGCGTCGAGGTTAGACGTCACTCGATGCGGTCTTTCTCTTCATTCCATTGCAAGATGACCATGACAATACTCATGAGGCTGGGTCCACGTCCTAGGGCGACCACTATCTACCTTTGTAATACACGAAAGTAATCAGAAAGACCCAACGACGTGCAGTACTTGACGCAAGATTTCGTTGATATAGAATTGTTCAATTACCTACTACAAAACACAGCGAGCTGGGTCCGGGACGGAAAGGAAGGTGCATGACGGTTCACGTTGCAATGCCCCCACCTGTCCTTTACCTGCGACGGAGAAAATTTTGTTGTCTTCTAAGCCTTATGTTGACTCGGGATATGATTTATGAGCAGGCTCATATTGCTGGTGGTCAGACAGACTATATTGAGCGCCTTCAATTCGAATCATGTCAAGGGGAAATCATACCTTTTACATCTTCACATAGTAGCTAGTCCGAGTCTGGACCATACGATGTGTATAACGAGTAAGTAGTCACTATGATCGCCCGGGAGGACTGATTGGTTGAGACCGAACCCGAAGACATGTTTCTTGTGGTGAATGAAAACTTGAATGTTGTGGCGTTATTTTCGCTTCCTTCTACTTGATCATTTAACGTTCAGCCTGAGTGGGGTTTTTTCCAATCCAAAATCCAAGAATCAACGACTCGCGCTCCAGATGTTCTTGGCTGGTGACAAGCCAAGCTGAACGCTGAAGCATGAGTTATACCATCCATCTGCAAAAACTGAAGCTTCGGGTCGGGTACACGTGCGGTATAGACACAATACTCGCTGAACTGTGCTGTTAATCTGTGCAAATGAGCGCGCGAGACCCGGGCGGGCGGGAGGTTTGTCCTTGTTATAAACCAAATTCGATACCCTCTCCATTTCCCAACCATTGGGTCCCTTGAGCCTACCTCTTCTGAAACCCAATGACCACCATCGAGAACCTCCTACCCGAAATTTGGGCTAATATCCTTGATGTCGCGTGCTTGGACGATGGATCCACCGCTCGCTCCCTTTCCCTTGTGTCGCGGCAGATTCATCATCTATCGCGCAGCCACCTCTACTACGCCGTCAAGGTTGACAGCATATCCCACCTGCTCAAACTGGAAGACCAAATCTCCAAAACAATCCCTGACTCACTTGAGAGTCATGGCTACTTCCTGAAGACAAGATTCCTGTCCGTCACATTACCTACACCATTCTTCGCGGAAGCGTACCCAGAAGAGTCGTTCGCGCCCGAACATATTCCCGGAGACACTCCATATCGACCCTGGCGGGGTCGCAGCCAAGTTGGCAGTGACGATGGCTCGTGCTACAGCTCCGATCTGTCCGACTCAGAGTCAGACGACAGCAAGAGCAGCCAGGAACAAGACGAACAAAGTCTCAGGGAAGAACTCGGAGCTGAACTTGCTGACATCACGAACGACCCAGCTTGCAAGCATCTCGGGTGCTCAACAATCTCCAGCCTCTCAGACCTCTTGACCTACCCCGACTTCTCACTGGAAAGCTACATATACCGCGTATACAGCGCCTTGCGAAGGCTGTTGGACGCTTGCGCAGATACGTTGGAGGTGTTTTCGTTATACTTCAATCCGTGGAAGTTAATCCCCCCAGACTTGTTCATCCCACCTCTCCCTAAACTCCAACGCTTATCAATTTACATCCGGGAGGCCAGAGAGTGGACTTGTATTAGACACACACCGCGACCTGGTTTTACTGGTCCTCCGTTACTCTTTCCTTCGCTGAAGCTGCTGCGGATGGCGGATAGTTTTTTTGTTTGGTTTAAAGGGCTTAAAGTAGAATGGTGGGCCGATATCGTAAAGTCTTGTCCCCACCCGGCCAACATCCAGATCGTGACTGGAGAGCGAGTCCCTAGGTACGTTCCTCCGATGCTCTCTTTCTAAGCGTGGTCGATCTTCAGCTGATATTCTTCGTAGAACCCCAGATTGGAAATCCGCCATGAAGAAACAAGATAATATAGAATACCAGTTTCTAACGGAACCGACAATAGATTGTATCATCCGCAAGCACCGAGGCTCTAACGTTGCCACACAATGGTGGTTAGACGACATGAGTGGGGGCGATGTTGTCCTTCACACCGACATTACCGGTGCGTCTTACCATCTGCTCTGAGATGAAAGGAAAATTCCTCTGAACTGGACATACAGATCTTGAAATGGGAGACACTTACACCGACATCGCTTTGTCATATTTCTCGGAGGACGAAGAGGATTTCTATACTACAAGCAGCTTGCAACGTGACGATACCGACGATAGTAATCTCGAGGTGTAAACATTTACACGCCTATTACTAATAAACGCGCTGGTACCGAGAGCAAATCTGATTATGTATGTCGTATCGACTTCTCCTGCTCCACGGACTCGAACAAATCAAGAAAGTGGATACCGTGGCTTGGGCATGTACATCACAGCGATGACCGCAGCTCGTTTCTCGTCACGAAGATTGCGTCTATACGGTAAGCTTGTCTATCTTTTCATCTGTATTCACCTTGTTAGTTTCTTTGACCGCCTCGAATGTGAAGTTTACAATTCTCCTTCGTTATACCACCGATCTATCTGATGTAGATTCAGGCGACGACGGCGCGAGTAGTCATCACGAACAAGACGAGCAACGTCTCAGGGAAGAGCTCGAAGCTGAGCTCGCTGACATCACGGACGACCCAGCTTGCAAGGATCTCGGGAGCATCACAATCTCCGGCCTCTCGGACCTTTTGACACACCCTAACTTCTCACTGGCCGGCTACATATACCGCGTATACAGTGCCTTGCGAAGGCTGTTGGACGCTTGCGCAGACACGTTGGAGGTCTTTTCCTTATACTTCAATCCATGGAAGTTAATTCCCCCAGACTTGTTCATCCCACCTCTGTCCAAGCTCCAACGCTTGTCGATTTACATCCGAGAAGCCAGGAAGTGGACTTATATTAAACGTACGCCACAACCTGGTCTAACTCGTCCTTCACTACTCTTTCCTTCGCTGAAGTTGCTACGTATGGTGGATAGTTTTTCTATTTGGTATATTGGGTTGAGAGTAGAGTGGTGGGTCGATATCGTAAAATCTTGTCCCCAACCGGCCAACATCCAGATTGTATCTGGAGAGCGACTCCCCAAGTACGTTCGCCTGATATTCTTTTCCAAACACGGTCGATCTTCAGCTGATATTCTCTGTAGATCCCCAGAATGGAAATCCACCATGAAAGAACAAGATCCCAGAAAATACCAGTTTTTAACGGGACCAACAGTGGATTGTATCGTCCACAAGCATCGAGGCTCCAACATTGCCTCACAATGGTGGTTAGACGACATGAATGGCAGGGATGTCGTCCTTCACACCAATATTGCCTGTACGTCTGGGGATCTGCTTTGAGACCAAATGACAATCGCTCTGAACTGGACACACAGATCTTGACATGGAAGATACTTACACTGACATTGATTTCGCATATCACTCGGGGGACTCAGAAGATGATACGAGCAGCTTGCAGCGGGACGACACCGACGATGATAATTTAGAGATCTAGACGGCTATTATTGCACATACACACACTGACTAATACATTGGTGCTGAGAGCAAACACGTCTGTGTAAGGGTTTTGATTTCTCCTGCCGGGCCCGGAACTCGAGTAGATCAAGAAAGTGGATACCATCGTTTGGGCCTGTATGTCACAGCGATGACTGCGGTCCGTTTCACGTCGCAAAGCACGATGCATATCCGTGACCGATAAGAATATATATGTGTCATTTGATACTGTCCCTTTCGAATTCGAGTATCATTCGACATAATTGAGAGAGCAAAATGGCAAGGGGGTACAGGTTTCTTCTTCCGTCCTTGAGGTTCAAGTCAAATGGATCGAGGAATAGTGGATGGTAATCAAGAGAGATGTTCTGAGCGACGAGTGCACAATGMATGTAATGAACAATCAAGAAYAAMAGAAGRGAARAGAAGGAAACCCARGGAACGACTATGGAATAGTAAAAACACTAATATTGAACAATCATACAATAGACTAGTAAGTATCGTACAGTCGTCTTGTATACTACCTGACACTAACCGCACGAAGAGCAGAAGGAACGATATCATGACCACAAAGCATAAATGACAAAAGTGGATAAAGGAATTGAGAGAGGGAATAGCAATAAACAAGAGAGAGAGCAGACAGCAAATGTCTGGCAAGGGTTAGGATAGGATAGGTGCCAACAGGCCCAACACCAGGTCCCAATCGAGGATGTCCTCAAGCGTTCTATTATCATTAACACAGAGAGCAGAGTTAGAATAAAATGCAAATGGAATGAATGACAGCGCACCTGAGCTACTTCTTCGTCGGCAGTCATGCACTGGGAGCAAACGCACGCCAAGGCAAAAACCAGTGATGGTTCTGCTTGACCTCCCGAGGGCTTAGGCGTCCAGCAGGTCTCGAAAAGCTTGGCCTGTTCTCCCCAAGGCCCTGCCATAGACTTTACCTTGAGGATGTGTTGTCGTTTATCATGATCTACGTGTTCAGACCAAATCTGTCCCTCGGGGACAGGATCTAGAACCAAGGAGAGTCCTAAAAGGCTACCTTCTCCTACGATCTCTGAGAATTCCCGGAAGAGGTCTGCGGGTGGGGGAGCGATGATATCTTCGGGTCCCTTGACGCGTGTCCACTCGAAGGGAACCCCAGTGGCGGTCCAGGAATTGGGAATGATGTCGCTGGGGGTGGGGTCGGGAACCGTCTCCGGCTGGGTGACGAGTCCGGTGGCAACCATTCGTTCACCAGGCTCCAGGATGACGTGCCTATGGACAAGGCATAGATTGTATCTCCCACTGAATTCCTGGCGTGCCAGCAACGGGGCGATCTTCTTRAAARTTTGCTCGCGCTCGGTGAACGCATTATCCGCCGCCTTGATTGTAAGGAGGTTGTTGTACCAGTCGTGGTCGAGCATATTCGATGTAAGGAGTTAGAGTCTGACTGAGTAAGAGAGAGCTTATTACTGGAAACGATGGAGGAGGAGCTGGGCCTCACTTGGTCTGTTAGAGCCCCTTATATACACATTCATGAGATTCCTACTTGCCTTTCCGGTGTCAGTGGGTCCCGTCAAATTTTTCCACCCGTCAATTCATTCAAGTTGCCCAATTCTTACTCTTATTCATATGACCCCATGAGAGGGTGTCAGTCCGCAGTATGTGTGTACATGCCAGTGTGTGTGTGTGCGACTGCAGACTTTGAAGCGATCATGGTCCGAGTACTGAGAATTCAATTGCGTATGGACGTTTAGAACACATGTTCTGATGTGCTCATTTGCGAGCTCGATATACGTCCAATGATTCTCTCCAACTGCTCTATTTTTGCTATCCATTCAAACCCTCGACCGTAAAGCTCTTCATAAATAGACATCTCAGCAAATGCATCTCCGACTGGGGGCAACTCACAGCGTCATTTGGCGGAATCCATGAGGCTTAGAGTATCGCATTTACCTGTTCAATGTTTGCCTTTGCTGGAGGCACGATGAACGGCTGGGACGTGCAGTATGCGCATCTGTAGACAAGGGATGATCCGATCTTCAACTAAAAATCTTGGGAGTCATCGGGGAAAATCGGTAGAGCCGTTAAATTGGACCAACTACTTGAGCACCAAGACATCCGATTTGGAGAGCTCGACAAGGCCAGCAACATGGTACCCTCCATCGATGTTTAGGTTTCAGTTCACGTTTTTAGCTATGAAAATTCTTTGAGTGGAGATACAATGCAACTTCAAAACCAATAGAGGCCCTCGGAGGCGTCTCCAGGGCTTTGCTTCCACGGGTTTTCTCTGGAATAATTTACCACTGGCAAGGAATCCGGTCGGGGCCCTTGTAAGCCCGGCTAACGAGATGCTTGTATGCATTGCAATCAGCTGGCTGCTCCGGTCTTGAGAAAGGTAACCTACTATTGTAGTATCATACTCTTCGATGCATCTAGAGCGAGCAGAATGAATTGAGGTCCAGTCACCGTCCACAAGACAGGATGTGTGTGCGTGTGTGTGTGACTCCGTAAGCGATCTTCACAACTGTATACATTGTACCTTCACACCCTTAGTATTCAGGGGCTTGCACGTTCATAAAGGGCGCGCAGTGGACAATACACAGGAGAGGACGGGACGGTCGAGACACACGCGNTTTTGTCGCCACGTTCCATCGCCGTCTTGTTCATACTACAGCTAAAGTCATGCAACAAAACTAGCCCGACTAAGTGATCAACCGCCAAAAGCAAAATGTATAAATAATCAAATAATGAAATAGGTATCCTGTAAGGACCGCTACTGTACCGTTTCGTCATTGATATTCAACGGCGGGCATTCAGCTTCTATGCCCACTCGCCAGTCAATGAGCGACTAACACGATCACTGCAGGTCGGGAGACAGAGCGTTATAAATTGGGCACAAGTCCAACCACTCCTGCTTGATGATTTGGGACTGGGGCCCTGAGCGCTGCTCAGCTGGCGCTTCGGCAAACACGACAGCTAGGCCTGCTTCGAGGTGCCAGTCTAGTTCACGTGCAGAGTGCGGCAGCAGCGAGCAGTGAAATGCGTTCAGTGAGAAAGAGTGAGTACAGAGAGGGTGGATTAAGAGCATACCGATATGGCAGTGGAGGAACCTAAAGGGATTTAAAAGCTCTGCGAGTCAGTCGGTGACTCGGAAGCCTGGGAGAACGCTGATTGCTTACCATGGACCAGGATTGTCTGCCCTGAAACGAATGATTCCGGTTCCATCCTTGATACCGATGACATCACGACGGGGAGGGTTCACGTAGTTTGCTGGCCCGCTTTCACCTTGGATAATATCGAACGCGTGTCCGTGAAGACTAGTGAGAGTTTATATATGCATCAGTACTCGATGATATCAAGGAAAAATTATGAAATTTTGACTTACTGGAACGGACTGAGAAGAAAAAGCGAACGAAGGTGATTAGTAGTAGAAGGCGGAGTGAAAGGACGTTACGTCGCTTACTGGACGTGGCCTAGGAAATAATGGATGAGTCAAGCGTTACGAAGTTATAGAAAGGCGGCGAGATCTCACCATTAGCAGAGCCGTGAAGATGAATTTCGACGACTTCGTTATGATTAAGTACCAAGGTATGCTCGGACGTAGTGAAATCACCCGGGTTAGAAGCGCCTCCCAGGATTTGGAGTAAGGTCGGCGTGCTGGGTGAATGGTATTGGATACCGTTGAACTTCCACTGTAAGAAGTTGCGGTGGATCAATAACTGCTGAAAGGCAATGTCATAGACGTCGCACCTGTGTACCTCCGCTGGTGTCTCGAGAATAACGAAGGTCAATGATCCTGTCGGCAGGGGCACTACCTCCAGGTGGACCAGGGTTCTCCAAAGGTACAAGGGTGTGCTCCTGGAGAACGTTGCTAGGACTCCTGTCCTTCCGAGTGGTGGGCTCAGCATTGGGCGCTCCGTCGTAGTGGAGAACTGCGTAGACGTTCTCTTCGTCGACTGGGGCCAACCTGTATCAATGCTCACAGCTAGAAAGGGTAAGATTGGTAACTTACGATTGTCGTTATCGCTCGAATGCTGGAGATCCATCGGCGCACGGATCCAGTAATTCCTTATAGGCTGGTTAGCATTAAGAACGACCGAATAGCGCTGGCCAGCAAATATTTCGAATCCGCCAACCGTCTTCGGTACATGATTGATCCCGTCAACCTACAGAAAGAGTGGAAACGTAAATGAGTGAATACATAAGTCATGGAGAGTCTGTACCTCAATAATCGTGAAAGAATGGTTTTCAATTGAGAACTCGAAACTGCCGTAGGCAGAAATATTGACGATTCGAAGGCGATACTTCTTGCCCTGCACGACGTTAACTCTGGCTCGAGTCACTGCAGGGCCTCCGACGTAGCGACCGATTCCATTGATTGTTCCAGAATCGGGGACCTGTCATTACAATCAGACGCTCCCCACAAATAGAAGAGCCTGAGCATAGAAATACCGGTTCATGGTTTCCTGCAAGGTATGTAGCTTGTATACCTGGTGCGGGCTGTGAATGTACTCAGGATCATGTTGCGAGAGAGCTCATGCAGTAGAAAGACGCACAAGATGATACCAATCACCGAGGGTAACGACTGTGTTCGCATTGTCTTCGTCATAGAGAGATAGATGGGGATCATTAGGGTCCTTCACGACGATAACTCTTCGAAACGTGAATATTTTTTCTCGTAGATATCATGGAGCAGCCCTTACCCTCGGAGTCCATCGACATATTGGGAAGAGAGGTGGCTGGTATAGATCGTCAGCGGAGGGCAAAGATAGCGTTGAAAGGCAGTGCACACCTGTGATACCTGTACATGATACGAAATGGTTAGCTAAATGTGAGCAAGGAATATTGGTAACGGGACAACTAACCAGTGGGTGCCGGCCTGTCCATTGAGCGGAACTGGAAGTCAAAACGGTCAAAAAAATAACCCCCACTCGCAGGCAAAAGTACAGAGGATTACTCACTGTCATAGGTGTATGAGTGGCCAGGAGCGATCGGGCACTGGGTCACCATAGCGGCTAAGAAGTGGAATGAGTATTGCGGTAATAGATATAGAACGGACACCACATACGTCCATCCTCCGATGCTGTTCGTCCTTGGAACTGAAATTGAAATCAGCAATTGGAATAGTGACAGACGTGCCACGCCTACCAGACCATGCCAATGGACTGCGGTGCTGCGTCTGATGTACAGAAGGCCAAGAGTCAGTCACCGCTGCCGTGTTAGCCTGAAAAGATAAAGTTGGTGGAACATACCGCATGAGTGGATTCGTTAATTGGTTGTTGACAGTGATATGGAGCACATCGTTGTTCGTAGCCTCGACAAGTGTTCCAGGAAACACGCCGTTTACAAGAACGGCGGGTCGCGAGAATCCGTCAGGCGCAATGTTGGCGTTGACAACGTTGAAGGTGTAGTAAACGTCCGCCGCAAGTACGGTGGAGAAGAGGGCGAGTTGGACAAGAAGTCGGAAACTGGAAGTAAGAAAGACCATTTTGCTAGGCCGATGTGGGTGTCAGTGAAGCTTCGAGCTTTAAATACCTTTGAAAGGTCGACATTTTTACGAGATTAACTGCCAAGACCCAGTTCCGGGAGTCGACAGTCTGCATTCAGAAGAAATGTCCAACACATCTTCCAGCAGTTGCGCCCAATCTTTTGTGTGGGTCTAACTGTGCATCCAAAACGAGAAGCGAGGTGAACCCATTTGAGCCAGATCTCGAGTAACCAGGGCGGCATTTGAGAAATGCAGTTAATTATCTTCCTCAAAGGAGTAGTCAGGCTCGCAGCCAGGTACTACATCAAGTCTTGGCTGGGGGGATGAGGCCAGACGCGCCAACGATGCCGTATGCATTTATGATGATACGGAGAGTCTGTCAAGTTTAATCAGATGCAGTGGCAAGAATGGCTCAAGTGTGGAGAAAGCGCACCCGGCTTACCCGACAATTTGTCCTTGAACAGAACACAAGAACCCACATATCAGTCAGGAGACAGGGCACTTGTATACCTCCGTTCCTATTGATAATTGATAAAGGACGAAAACTCAAAGCCAATTATTAGTGGCAGAGGACACCCCGATCAATCTACGGAACGATTCTTCTGGCGCATAGACAGAAGGTGCCAGATGGCCACGATTAATGAGCAGACACACTCCTGTGTTCCGGGTCCCAAACGAGAGGTAAAGGCGGAGCAAAACTGCCGCCTCTCAGAACCAAGGGAATGTCACCTCCTCTTCAAACTGACATTGGTGGGTAGTGTCAATCGAAATCGGCAGGCTGGAGTAGGATTCCCGTTCAGTACCCGGCGTTTCCAGGCGTTGTCACCCGTGGGCAACTGGCACAACCCCCTTTGAGCGAATACACACAGCGCAAGGGCGGTTTGAGACAGCCTGAATCCTGAAGCGCCACCCAAATGGAACAGCGAGCTAACCTGACCCATGGTAAGCATCCATCATCAGGAACAAGCCATTGTCACTGGCACTTCTCACCATATTCTACGTTGCTTCGTGTGGTTCACTAATGGGTGACGTACCCGATCCGTGGAACGGGCAACGCTTGCATACCATGGGTTCGGGATTGTTCAGATTCAGCTTGAGGCTCCCGACTATTTCACACTGTCAAGTCAAACATCAGACAGTCTCGGACAGATATGCTGCCATCTGCACGCAAATAACGTACTCACGTTGCTTATCCCCTGAGATATTGTGGTAGGGCAAGAGAGCTACCGTCAGTGGGGAAATGAAGTTTGCTCGCGAACGGCGGAACAGGTTCAACAACGCCCGCCGCCTCCATTCTATACTGTAATTGCCACTGATCCCAATCCCTGAAAATCCCATTTCTTAGGCCTGGTGGCGGATTTCGCCAATCCAATATAAAGATTTTGGTTTTTCAGAAGCCTTACGCAGAGATGTGACATTGCCTCCTAAGCGATGTCAACTTTCGCCCTTGCACCATCCCTCACTCGGTCCGATTCAACGTTCTTATTCCCACTCTAACGCCCTTGTTCCAAACGGGCGTTCCAATTATGATTGCTTTCTTCTCCGAAGTGCTCGATCGCATTTGACGGTTTGCCAAGATCCAACTGCGCCAATGGAATGGCGTGGGGTAGCAATAGGTCCCAGCAACATTGTACCTTGTCTTTCGGGACTCGGGAGAGGCACCCATCTTCTGCCAAAATCGGAGATAGAAGAGCTTCAAATGTGCACGTCTCGCTGATAACACGTCTTTCCGCCGCCTCTCTAAATCTTCTTTCGAAAAACCAAGTGAATTCGATGATGGTACGTCGGTATCTCGCGATCCTGATCCAATAGGATAAATGAGCGTCGTAAGATCCTAATATATACGTCTCTGATACGCCTAGTAGCGACCACTCAGTCATGAGGGAGAAATGTTTCATTTGGCCCTGAAAGTAACACATTTCATGCAGCTCTTTGTTCAAACTAAGCGCCAATGCGGACCTTGCCAGAGATCGGAAGGTAGGACCGATCCGTACTCTATTCGATGTTTGGAATTTGCACTGCTACTTGTAAATTGAGAAGAACGAGTTGGGGATTTCCCAAACATCAACGTGAACTTGAAAAGCTGAATGGCCTGTCGAGTACGTGTCCCGGTCTCCCGGATCATTCAAGCACCGGCCGAGATCACTCATCTCGCCGCCGGCGCTGACGCAGCCAATTTCTACCATGGCTCCGATACGTATCGCGACGCAGCGGTGCGGATGCTTGGCATTCTGCTGCTTGCTCACGCCCTTCTGGTCTGGTTCCAGCCAGGAAGCATTCTGCCCTAACACCTCCGACATCTCTGAGCGATGTCGTAATGAGCCTACCGAGTGCTGCGACCTGCCCATTCTTTGCGCAGTTACCTGCTGTTCAATTACTAGCCTTGCGTTATGTCCACGGCAAAAACCTCTCACCATTCTGCTGCATATATGCGTGTGTTATTGCCACCTTCTTGATCTGCCCTTCAGATGGGCGCACCTGACCCAGCCCTTGCCAGCCCCATCTCGAATCCCTGCTTGGCCGTACTCCGTCCTATTCTTGGCTCTCTCATTAACAGCCTTGCGCAGTCTATGCCGACTTTCTGCCTCGACCGCTCGGAACTAAAGAAGAAGTACAGAAGAATGGGCTTCACAGCTCGAAGCTTTGAACTGTCGTCATCACTCTTTCGTTTTACGATGTGGGTGCTGGCCATTTTTGGCACCCGTTTCCGCTGTTTCCACGTCCCTCACGTTTCACTGAAGGGCGTATATGTGGGTTTACTACTTTTAGGTGACGAACCTGAGGTGCTATTGCACAGGTTTAGAAGCCGCCGATAAAGATTACCTCCAAGGCCAGAGTGTGTGCGTAATGACCATTTACCTAAATCCGATCGTGTTCGACTGATATCCCTCCAAGCTTTCACGACTTTGCTTTCGCGCCTGGGTTTATCTTCCGCAGACTGACGCTGCAGGCCAATATATGGCGAACGGTGAAACGATTTGAAACATACCCTGAAGTAGGTAACTTGCCGATCTGACCGGTGTATACATGTAAGCCCCCAAACCATCAACGAGTATACGCGACCGAGTTGACTAGAACCCACTGCAGATTGAACAGCCCCACATGTACATCTGCGAGACCGCCCACTCGGAATTGTGTTTTCGGAGCCTGGAGGGATTTCCAATCAATGCTACGTCTCTCCCTCGGCGAAGTTCCCTGATTGATCGTGCATCGCATAGCAATCTCTCGTCACGGGGCGATCCAGTGCTGGCCCCCATATAAGCGACTCACTGCGGACTGGGTTATCTAGGATTCATGTTCCATTTCCCCCCGGCTGTTGACCTACCTGCTCAGTAGTGGATTCAGCCACATACACTGATAACCATATGCCAGAGGAACGAGCCACAACGATGAATATGAAGGCTTCAAAGAAGCAGAAGCGGGGTACGAAGAACCCGGAGGATGTCCTGCTGACGACCAAATTGGAGGACATAGGAGTTGAGATTCCGTTGGTGGATGTGGAAATTCAGGTATGTAGGCTGTATATCTCTTGCTTCTATGTTGTTGTCGAGCGCCTCTGACACCGATCTAAAGTTTATTGGGGCATTAGGATTGCCCAAAATGGATATCTTTGGCAGTGCGGATGCATACTTCGTTGCTAGAATCGATGGCCGTGTCTCGTTTATGTAGGTGACTCGTAGACCATATTCGAGCGTCAGGCTAATACGTTATTCTAGGTCCCACGTCGCTCGAAACTCCCTAGCGCCTGTCTGGAACGAGGTCTGGCGGGTGAAGAATGTGCCAGTCACAGCATCCGTGGCAGTGGAGATCTTCCATAAATTCGAAGGGTCCCGCACTACGGATCCCGCAATTGGAAAATTCCACGCAGGCTTGGTTCCCGGTACGAAGGAAATCGAGATCAAAGGTCACCATTTGTCTTTACGGAAATCGAGAGGGGCATTTTGGATGAAAATCGACAGCGAACCGTCGACGATGGATCGGAAGCACGAATTCAAATACCTGTTCGACGGACCTATACGATTTACTCGACATTTCTCGCCTATGGTGGGGTACCTGACTTCCGGTCGACCAGGCGATCCCTCCTCTTCTAACGATGCCCGGCTGTACTCGACGTGGAAGTTCTCGCTCAAAGGTGTGCCCGTGTTTTTCCGTGACGTCCGCCAGAATTGGAATACCGGTTACTCGGCGGCGCAGAAGATCTTTGGACATGGGGCAGCGAGTCACGCAATACGTGGGATCACCCAAGCTGGGCATAGAATGCTCTATGCTCATTCCGGGAGCAACACCTACGGTACACTCGACGAGCAGGCCGCCGTATCCCTCACATCAATCCTCAATGGCGGCTCAACAGCACCGAAAGGGTCGAACGAACGAATCAAACCTGCCGTCTACACCTACGTCATCTCGTCGGAGGATAACACACTACGGTTTAGCGAAACAGGAACGGCGTTTTGCATCGATTTTGCGTCTAAACACGCTTTACAGTCCAACTGTGCGCAACACGTATGGTATGCGGGGGAGTTTCATCCGAGGCCTGTGGGTGGGTGGGAGAATTTCAGCGACGAGATGGAAGATGAAGGTGTTGAATGGGAACTTGTGGTTGATAACAATTCGGGGACTTACGCACCGGATAAGAGGATGCTGCAGACGGTCAGGGAGTGTTTAGACTATAATTTTGGTTCTGGGRGGCATTCAACGAGCTCGAATATCCGGGGAGGATYCAGGGTTGTGGTTTATGATCGGGAAGATGAGAGGCTAGTGCAGAGTCGGGAGGCATGTAGGAGATATGCAGTGAACGTCAGAGGTGCTGCGAAGGTGTCAACGAATTCCACCATGACACCATCGGTGAGCAGCTTGACGATTGTGAAGAGAAGGGACAGTTTGCATTCGGAGGGACAGGAGTCGTAGTGAGGGCTCGCTGAATCGCCCGTACTTCGGAATAACAGAAACCGGTAATTTGCTTTTGCTCTTTTTCGCTTTTCCGGGCCATTCTCCCGCCAAATTTGGCGGAGCTTTTTGCTAAAATAGATGTAAACTCGTTAGCTTGCGACCTTTGAACTTTTTCGAACTTTTTTTTAGCTTAACGTCGCTTAGGAGAGCCTATATAAGTACAAATGTAAAGTTTACGTTTACTGATGACTGGTAAACCTGTATTATGAACACGACACTCTTGGACTCATTGTACTTATTGTATTAATTCTCCGTTATCTCAAAAGTATGTACCTGTATACCTCAATCACTCTCTGTATTTTAACTGTATTTTACCTGCTGCAATTCGAAACTCAAACGAAGCTACATGTCGGGCACCATTTGAAATTTCTCCTCAGCCGCGTTGCCGTTGCGTCGGATGTTCAACTCAGTCGGCAAATACTGAGCCTTGGTTCAATTACTCCGGTGGGCTACCCCATAGTATGCAGCGATGTATTATCAAAATTGTGTCCCAGCGGAGCCGCCTAATGACTTGCTGTTGACCTTTCAAGATTAACTGTTGCATGCTCACGCTGTTGCGAATTTCGGGGGGATGACTCGGAGCACTGACTCTGAATCGGCGAGATGACTGACTTTCTAGTGATCGGACCCAATAGACCCAATGGTCGCCTTGATATGCCATGCCCTTCTTTCCTTCACGACAGCACACGGCTCCGAATTACGCTTCTCTCAACGACGCTTGTACAAAGATAGGAACTCAGTTCTTAGACGTAAAAATGGTCTCAGGTGATAAGTTGTATCGCGCCTATACGGTGTATGACTCGGAAACTGGCCAATCGGGTTGAACGAGTTCACGTTGATGTCGATGAACCCCATTTTATCTCTCAAGCCAAGTGCAGATTGAATCAGAGATTACATGACTCACTGTAGACGTGAGCCGGTGCCATGCCCTGCATGAGCTCCCGCCCCAACCCGTAGTGCCCGAGCTGGCCAGGCCCATATATAAGGAGGAGGTGCGTCCATCGATTGTGGTCACCTAGCACACCCAAAGCACACCTTCCAGTAATCGACCATGTCCGTTCCTAGCGATCTTGAGAGTTCCAGTCTGCCTGATTACTCCATTGTACACCCTGTACCTGGAGTTGGCAGGCCATTGGACTACGTCCCAAAACCAGACGACCCTCTCTATATAGGGGAGCAACTTCCGACTGCCCTCCTTCCAGCAGTCAGCGTGAACCAGTACGGTGCCGAACATGAGAAGAAGGCCTTGTAAGTCTGAAACTTTTTTTATTCCCACTTTACTATCTCCGACCACACCGATCTAGCCTGCCGATTACTACTGTTCGGGAGTTTGTAATGCTCCAGTTCATGAACTCGGTCACCGATAAACCAGATTGGGTCAAGAAGGCATGTTTGTTTGATATCTACTGACGGATTCACTGAGCTGACTCCCTGAACACCTAGGTTTTCAACCCTGAAATCATTGAGAAATGGCGTTCGGAAACTGTTGGAGCGCCAGACCTGGACATGACGACTCGCATGTTCGACTATTGTATCGCAGAGCTCCAGCATATCGCGACTCACGTCTTTCCGCAGAGACAGGACCTTGCGCTAGTTGTGTACAACGGGAATGTCGTCAAGTCTGACTCTGCGATTGCCAGCTCGGTCAAGGTCGCTCTTCAAGATGCGGTGAAGAGACTTGAGAACGTACATGAGAAGAACAAGGACTGGCATCCGGATTCGGATGAGATGGTCTTGGATTTGGTCCACCCCAGCCTATTTCCTCTGATATACGGGAGAACGAGGGTGCTGAAAATCGCCGAGAAGGTCGTAGGTCTCGAAGACCTCGTGAGTCGGTGCGGGGAAGGTGAGGCTCTGGTTGCAGATGCAACGAACGCGCCCGCGGCAAATGTCCGGAAACAGTGGGGGCACGGGATTGAGCCGTACAGTTTGAAATACCAGTGGCTTCCCTGTGAAGTGGATATATCCGGATCCGAGGCAAGGTAAGTGGCGGGGGGTGTAAATCAACCAATCGTTTTCAAGTGACTGCGGGGGACTGATTCGTCCTGCAATATGCACAGGATCACATCATATATCAATAACCTGCATCCAAAGGAACATGCCGACCTTTACAGAGTGATCGAGCAAGTCATCGTTGCCGCCATTCCGTTGTGGGAACTCACTCTCGCACCACTCTACGACAAAGACTATCGTTATTATAAGAGAATTCCCTGCGATACCGTAGAGTATGGACCCCTTCCAGCGGGATTGACCAATCAGGGGTGGAATTCTCCCCCGAGACCCGTGATTCAGCCAGAACCTGGATCCTTCGATGCGCAGAACATCGCGAATACGCCCCGTGCGATCGACTTCAAGGAAATCTATGGAAAGCAAGGCCGACCGTTGCAAATTATCGTCAAGTTGGCCAACATTGAACTCACGCCCGAGAAATGGAAATATGAAGGTGGCAGCTGGCACGTCGAGGGCCAGCAGAACGAGCATATCTGCGCCACGGCTCTGTACTATTATTCGTCCGATAACATCAAGTCGTCCCAGCTCGCCTTTCGCCAGTTCGTGGACTCAGATTCCGTCTACTATGGGTATCCGTATCAGCAAGATCAGCATCAGTTTTTGGAAGAGCTGTTTGGCTGCCAGAATGGCATGGCTGGAGTTCAGGACGTTGGAAAGGTTGAAACAAGGGAAGGGAGATTGCTCACGTTCCCGAATATTTTGCAGCACCAGGTGCAGCCGTTCGAGCTAGAGGATCCAATGCGCAACGGGCATAGGAAGATCTTGGCGTTGTTTTTGGTTGACCCGAATGTTCGTGTTGCGAGTACGGCGTATGTTCCGTCGCAGAGGTTGGATTGGTGGCAAGAGGCTGCGGTGGATGCTCTTGAACAGTTGCCGTTTGAGCTTAAGGAGAAGGTGTTTGGAGAGGTGGATGGGTTCCCGATAACACTGAGTGAAGCGAAGGAGATTAGGTTGGATTTGATGAAGGAGAGGGGACAGTTTGTCACGGAGTATCATTACGAAGTGAAGAGGGTGAATAGCTTCAGTTTATGTGAGCATTGAGGATCGATGATTCGTAACCACGCTCTTGGACAATAAACGGATTGAACGCATCAACAACTCATCAAAGGTAGCTACGAGAATCACTTTTATGCGAAGCAAGTATCTCTGTCACAGTAACAGAATCAATTGGCGATTACTACAACGTGGGCGTCTCCGTCCCTCAACTTCAATTTTGACGTCTTCCCTGTGGAAGAGGGTGAACCTCGGATTCGAATACATGCTGCTTGCGGTCGGGGTTTTCATCTCACCACTCGTCTCAATAGGCATCACAAAACTGAATTTCATGATCTACACGAGCTCCACAGTTTTCGTACGAGGATAAGACTTTGGCTGTGGCCAAGAACATGTCTACTATTGTGCGCCGACTGATAGATAGAGATCAGAAAACTCCAATATCGTTGCGGCCGTTTGACCTCTGATGCTTGATGATGTTTGGGACAACACGTCTGACAAGTACAGCTGGATGCTCAGATACCATGTTTCGCTGGGCGACCGTCTGCATGTACGGAAAGCCGAAGACTCAAGAGAAGCGCGGTGTTCCTTGAAAACGCACACACACACGAGGTTGGTTAATTGACTGATTATTCCATGGCGAAACCCGGCACTGGCAGTTTTGGATTTTTTTTGTTTCCTTCACGCTCTACGACTGGCTGCTGGAATATCTTTCTGGGAATCAATTTCAACATACTAACCAGCCATTCTCCATGCCAATCGCACACACACTGACTCTGGATATTCAGGCCCTCCTTATCTCTTAGCGTCAGCATCCCCACCCGTTTGCATATACAATCCCTTCTTTCCCTCGCAAAATGACATCTGGAGCCTATTTTGCGCAATCTCTGACAAGAAGCTGTCTGTCGTGAAATGCTGACCCTGCCGCCCTTATCCGCTCGCCATCGAATCGAGTAACAATTAAACTCAAAATGATGATGAAATGAACGCGGAGTTCTCTCTCTCCGTAATGCTTGTTCTGTCAGTGTTCCTGATCCCCCGTGCCTGGCCTTGCATGGCCTTTCGGGTAGACTCAATGTTCACTAATGGCTGTTCTCGGAACTATGGCTTCACAATTCTCGTTCTTCGATGCTAGTTTCTGGTACCACTAGCGTGCTTTTGTCGTACGTTTCGCTCCTTCAGTCTGGTTTGAGACTGCTTACGTCCGAGTGGACGTAACCCGTGACCTACCTTTGCGAGAATGGGCGCTTTGTGGCATTCAATGAACTTGAAGACTCAATAGAGATGAGCTATTAATAGATCGCCACAGATACCTGGAATCTGTCTGCGCCCGTGGCCTCACTGCATTCAACTTGGTGAACCCAACGATTGGGTTCATTCAAACTGTCTTGTGACAGTACTGCTAAGGTGCTCTTCATTCTTCAAGCCACCAGTTTTTGGATAAATAACTTGTCATTGTGCGTCTTGCTCTCCAGTCAAGCCGACTTCTTCAACGACATCTGCCTTCCACACTTCAGTCAATATGTCTAGCGAGACTGCTCCTCAGCAATCCATCTCTACCGATGAGAATCCGGAATGGTACTCCCGTTGCTGCACCGATCTCAGTAAGGTGAACCCGTCCGGAGGTCGTATCGATGGGATGAAAGCCATCCTTACCAAGGCCTCTTGGCTGTGGGATAACGGGAGGGTAAGTGACTGCGTTGCCATTTTGCAAGCTCGTATCTTCATTCCTTTTTGGTTTCCCTTCAGACCATCACCGTCGGGTTCGTCAACCCAGCTCCTGGTACGCCTGTCCAGCAGTCCAAGGTCCAAGAAGTCGTCAAGGAATGGGAGAAGTTCGCCAATCTCAAGTTTCGCTTCATTCCTAACGGCAATGATGCCGAAATCCGAGTTGCCTTCGCCAATTCCGGTTCTTGGTCCTTCGTGGGGAATACTGCCTTGCAGATCCCGAAGCCTAGGCAAACCATGAACTTTGGTTGGGTCTACTCAGCCCCCGGAATTACTGATCCCGAACGTGGTGTGATCCTTCACGAGTTCGGCCACGCTATTGGATATTTGCATGAACACCAGAGTCCTCGCAGGGGCGAGAAATTGACTCTGAATGAGCAAGGTATGCCCTGTTCTAAGTCTGAATCCCGGCTTTAACTGTGAACCCTGCTTCTACAGTCATCATCGATTACGTTAAGAGGACTCAAATACCCCCCTGGACTGAGGAGGACGCTCGCCAAAATATCATCAATGTCTACAGTAGGGCCGAGGTCTCCAACTTCTCCGCTGTCGACTTCACTTCCATCATGATGTAAGTCAGGCTCAGCACCCACCCTGCCAGTGAAAAAGCTGACGAACGTTACGCAGGTACTTCATGCCTGCAAATTGGAACGTCCAGGGTATCGAGATCCCTCCAAACAACTACCTTTCCCCTCTCGACAAGGCCTTCGCCTTCCTCAACTATCCATTCCTCGTTGGCACCGCGTCGACCGATCCCAGTGTCACCCTCCTGAACGCTCTCAACGGCGCCGGAGTCACTGGTCCTTCTAGAGCTAGCATAGCTCTCGAGTACATCGAAAATGATTGGAAAGGTCTCCGGGCCGAGTTCACTCGATGGGCTGTGAACCAGAGGGCTCTATCTGATAGGGCTCAGGCGGTATCTGAGCGAGAGGAGGCTGCCGCTGCTGTTGCAGCTGTGGCTGAGGTTGAGGCTAATTAAATCTGCCGCACTCTTTCCGGGTTAAGCATGAACGGAAATACGGGGTTTTTTGAGGTTTAAAGTTGGTAAATGTAGTGTACTTCTCGGTTCTTAGGTTTGGCAATTGGTCTTGCGTAGAGATAGGACCAAATCGGCGTGTTGTTCGGGACTCATCAATATATCCCATGTATTTTTTCGCATCTCGCTACTTGCCTTTTCGTGCATGTTGCATCGTGCAGATATGTGTAGTTCTGAAGGAAGGATTTTATGTCCGATACTACACCTATACAACGTCAACAGGGGCGTGGTCTTGGAGTTTTCCAGAACTATACTCTACATACGGAGAAAAATTGAAAGTCTAGCCACGACCCAGAAACAGGGAAACGAACGTCAAAGTGAATGGCATTTGTAGCATCACAATGATATCAAAGTTAGAACTCCCCCCTCAGCTAAAAACACGAGTGCCAAAAACACCAAAAACTTGGAGTCAAGGAGAACCCTCCGCCCGGCCCTCCCCAAAGAAAAACCAATCTTCCTTCCTATTTTTTGGTTCGTTCGGTCACCGCCCGGCCTTCTAACTCCCCCTCCGCCACGATGGCCTCGTTTCTATCATAATTCGGATACTGACGACTACCGTAAGTCTGAAGCAGCCGCGTAGCAGACGCAGAGGTAGAGCCTAACAACGAATGAAAAAGGTAAAGATTCGACAAGTGTGAATACGCGTAAAGATTTCCTACCCGAACCCGACCTGTTAGTTAGTCGATTGATCATTCCACGGCGAAACCTACTACTGGTGGTCTTGGATACTTTTGTTCTTTGAACTGCACGACTGACTGGCTGTGATAGTTATCTAGGAGTAAATCCAGTCACAATGTACGAACCTGGCCATTCTACATGCCACTGGCAGACCTCATTATCTCTTCATCTAACCGGATATCCCACCCAGTTGCGCACACCGCTCCTCGATTCCACTTCTTTGCTCATGAAATCACATCTGGAATCCAGTACTGATCATACCTTGTGAGCGAATTTTTGGTCTTCGCATGGTGAAATTCACCGGTCTCTGGGCTTTTGAATGGCGATAAACGCGGAGCGCTCTGTCTCACAATTTCTGGGTGGTTTCTCTGTCGGTGTGCCTGATCCTCCGCTTCTAGCACGTTTCGAGTGGATTCTATGTTCATAATCATTGGTCATGGATCGATGCCTTCACACCTCTTTCTTCAATGCCAATTCTTGACTACGCTCGGGTGCGTTTATTGTGCGCGCCACATTTTCAGTTAGCTTATGCTGAAACGCTTGACGTCCGAGTAGACGTCACCCGTGACCTCCCCTCACGGGAGTGGGCGCTTGTGGGCGTTCGCCCAACCCGAACAGAGCGAGATATCAATAGATCGCGCTCGAGATACCTGGGATCTGTTTGCGCCAGTGGGGCATTTTAGCATAGTGGGCCGAACGATTGAGTTCATACAAACCGTTTCGTGATGGTACTACTAAGGCCCAGATCTGCATTCTTCAGGCCACCGATTTTTGTATAAATACCTGGTAATCCTGCCTCCTGCTCTCTAAACAAGCCCTCTTCTTCAACGACATCTGCTCTCCGCCCCTCAGTTAACATGTCCGACCAGACTGCCCCCCAGCAACCCATCTCCACCGATGAGAATCCGGAATGGTACTCCCACTGCTGCACCGACCTCAGTAAGGTCAACCAATCCGGAGGTCGTATCGACAGGATGAAAGCTGTCCTTGTTACGGCCTCCTGGATGTGGGATAACGGCAGGGTAAGTGCTCGAATCACCATGCCGTCAGTTTATCTTATTCATGCCTTGCTTCGCTTCAGACCATCACCGTCGGGTTCGTCAACCCAGTTCCCGGTACGCCTGTCCAGCAGGCAAAGGTGAAAGAAGTCGTCAAGGAATGGGAGAAGTATGCCAACCTCAAGTTCCGCTTCATTCCCAACGGGAACGATGCCGAAATAAGAATTGGCTTCCTCGAGAGGGCCGGTTCTTGGTCCTACATCGGGAAAGTCGCCCTGGAGATCGGCAAGCCTGAGCAGACGATGAACTTTGGCTGGGTCGAGTCAACCCCCGGAATCACTGCCGAAGAGCGTGGTGTGATTCTTCACGAATTCGGCCATGCTATCGGATATTTGCACGAACATCAGAGCCCTCGTAGGGGCGAGAAGTTGACTCTAAATGAGCAAGGTATGCGCGGTTCTAAGTCTGTCAATGAATCCAGACTTTAATTGTGACCTCTGCTTCTACAGTCATCATCGACTACGCTAAAGCGACTCAAATACCCCCTTGGACTGAGGAGCAGACTCGCCAAAATATTATCAATGTCTACACCAAGGCCGAGGTCTCCAACTTCTCTGAGGTCGACCTCAAGTCCATCATGATGTAAGTCACGTTCAACATCCACCCTGTCAGTGATCCGCTGACGAATGGTATCCAGGTATTTCATGCCTGCCAACTGGAACGTACAGGGTATCGCGATCCCTCCCAACGAAAGTCTTTCTCCTCTCGACAAGGCCTACGCGTTCCTCAACTATCCGTTCTTCATTGGCACGGCGTCTTCCGACCCCAATGTCAACATCTTAAATTCTCTCAACACTGCCAAAGTCACTGGAGCCGCCAGAGCCAATATCGCTCTCGAGTACATTGAGGGTGATTGGCGGGGTCTCCGCGCCGAGTTCACTCGATGGGCTGTAAACCAGAGGGCTCTATCTGATAGGGCTCAGGCGGTTTCTCGGCGAGAGGAGGCTGCCGCTGCTGTTGCAGCTGTGGCCGAGGTTGAGGCTGACTAAATCTGCTGCAGTTTTTTCGGGTGGACCGTGAATGGAAGTGTGGGTTTATGGCTTGTAGATGTAGTGTAATTCTAAGGTTCTCTCCGTTTGGGCTATGGGGAGCAAATCAGTGTGTTTTCGGGACTTTGTGTGTCCGTGAATTGAATGTACCTTGAACATGCAACTATTTGCGTCGCACTCTACAAGCTCACACTCAACGTTGTGTTTCACCACGCTACGAGTCAAACAAAAATTTCGATCAGAGTCGTTGTTTCCTTCTCCTTCAGGGCCGAATAGTCCATAATCATCGATCCTGGGTCTATGGCTTCATACACGCTTTCTTCAATGCCATCTTTCGACTACCCTAGGCTGCGCTTATCGTGCGTATCGGCCCTTCAGTTATCTTGGCGTGGAGCTCCCTACCTCTGAGTGGACATCACCCGTGACCTAAGTACACTGACGCTAAGAATGCGCGCTTTGGTTGAACTATCAATAGATCGCGTCACATGTTCCACAGAGGAGATGGAAATTGGAACCTTGTGGCGTTATGATATCTACGATATCTGGAATCTGTTCACGTCTGTGGCTTGACTCCATAATATCTTGGTTGACCCAGCAATTAGGTTCATTCAAAGTGTATTGTGACGGCATTGCTGAGGAGCACTTCATATTTCAGGCCACCCATTTTTGTGTAAGTAACTTGTCATTCTGCTCCTTGCCCCCCAGATAAGCCCACTTCTTCAACGGCATCCGCTCGCCCCTCCTCATTCAGCATGTCTATCGAGACTACTCCTCAGCAACCCATCTCTACCGATGAGAATCCCGAATGGTACTCCCGCTGCTGTACCGACCTCAGTAAAGTCAACTCATCCAAAGGTCGTATCGATGGCATGAAAGCCGTCCTGACCAAGGCTTCGTGGATGTGGGATAACGGAAGGGTAAGCTGACTGCGCCGCCATTCTACGAGTTCATACAATCTGATTCCTGTTCCGTTTCAGACCATCATCGTCGGGTTCGTCGCGCCAGATGCTGGTACGACTGTCCAGCAGGCCAAAGTCCAAGAAGTCGTCAAGGAATGGGAGAAGTACGCCAACCTAAAGTTCCGCTTCATTCCCAACGGAAATGAGGCTGAGATTCGAGTTTCCTTTGAGAAAAGATCCGGTTCTTCCTCCTACCCCGGGAATACCGCCTTGCAGGTCTGGAAGCCTTCTCGCACGATGAACTTGGCTTGGGTCTACACGACCCCCGGGATCACCAAAGAAGAGCGTGGTGTGATTCTCCACGAGTTTGGTCACGCTATTGGATATTTTCATGAACACAAGAGTCCTCGCAGGGGCGAAAAGTTAACTCTGAATGAGCCGTGTATGTGCAGTCACGATCCCGAATTCAGGCCTTGATTGTGACCTTTCGCTCTACAGTCATCATAGACTACATGAAGAAGACCCAGGTCCCTCCCTGGACTGAGGAAGACACTCGAACCAGGATCCTCAACGTCTACAACAGCGCCGAGATCTCTAACTTCTCAGCTGTCGACACCACTTCCATTATGATGTAAGTCAGGTTCACTGTCCATCCGTTGACCCTGATTCCAAGTATCTAATAATGGCAACGGTATGCAGGTACTTCATGCCCGCCGAGTGGAACCTCCAGGGCATCAACATTCCTCCCAACTACACCCTTTCTGCTCTCGACAAGGCCTTCGCCTTCTTGAACTATCCGTTCCCCATTGGCACGGCGTCGTCCGATCCCGATGTCAGCATCTTGAACGCTCTGAACACCGCCGGAGTCACTGGTGCTGCCAGAGCTAACATCGCTCTCGAGTACATCGAAGGTGATTGGCAAGGTCTCCGTGCCGAGCTCACTCGATGGGCTGTGAACCAGAAGGCTCTATCTGACAAAGCTCAGGCGGTTTCTCAGCGAGAGCAAGCTGCTTCTGTGCTCGGTGTTGCCGGAGTTGAGGCTGATTAGATTTACTACTGCACTCTTTCTGGTTGGTCGTGAAACGGAAATTTGGGCTTCTTTTGGGCTTATGGCTTGTAAGTCTACTGTACTTCTAGGGTTGTTTCGGTTCGTGTGGGTCTTGGGTACTAAATCGGCATGAATATAACTTAAATATGCAAATATCTGTGTCTACTCGCTGGCGCCCGACATTGCGTTTCTTCCCTGCTACGACTTGAAACGGAAATTCTGACCCGAGTCGCCGCTCCCTTCTCCCTTAACGCGGAGTGTCTGAGAGAATAGCCAGAAGGAGGGGACAACAGTGAAGCCTCCCAAGGCAGACGCAGACGCGTGACTCGAACATACATAAATGAGAAGAGTAAGGTTTAGACGAGTTCGAATGTGCACAAATAATATCTTTCGCTCTCGTTGTCGTCAGATGCAAATACGAACCCGAGACTGAGTTCTTGCTTTGTGCTACGGCCGAAAAATACCGGTTGGGTATAGATAATCAATCTTGGATACGTTGGCGTCCTCCCATACAATGTATCTGTCGTAGATGGTGGCCCGGGCGCCCGTAACCGCTCGCAACCGAATCCAGTACCAATCATACTTGTCAGTGAATTTCTGGGGCGATGGCGATATGAGCGGAGCGCTCTGTCTCACATATCTTGATTCTGATTCTCTGTCGGTGTTCCTCATCCTCCGTTAAATGGGCTTGTATCATCTTTCGAGTGGATAAAACGTTCATAATTATCGGTTAGATCTATGGCTTCACACTCTTTCTTCACTGCCAATGTATGACTACACTAGGGTACCTGAGTTTTTCGTGCGTGTCGGCCCTTCTGTTAGCCCTTCAATCAGCTTGGTCTGCGAGTGAATATCAACCGTGGCCTAACCTAATGAGAATGGGCGCTTTGGGGCGTTTCTCGCACAGAAACGAGCTATTAATAGATTGCGCCACATGATATGACACCTGGAATCTGTCTGCGCCCATGGCTTCATTGCATTTCAACTTGGTTCAAGTTGACCCAGCGATTGGTTCATTCAAACTGTCTTGTAAAACCAGTACTGCTGAGGCGCTCTTCATTCTTCACGGCCGCCAGTCCGTGTAAATACCTTGTCATTCCGGATCTTGCCCTCCAGATAAGCCTGGCACTACTTCCGAATCCGCTCTTCACTCATCAGTGAATATGTTTAGCGAGACTGCTCCTCAGAAACCCACCTCTACCGATGAGAATCCGGAATGGTACTCCCGCTGCTGCACCGACCTCAGTAAGATCAACCCATCCGGAGGTCGCCTCGAAGGCATGAAAGCCATCCTGACCAAGGCCTCATGGATGTGGGATAACGGAAGGGTAAGCTGACTGCACCCCGCCATTCTACATGCCCATACAATCTCATTTGTGCTTTTTTCAGATCATAACCGTCGGGTTCGTCGCCCCAATTCCGGGTACGCCTGTCCAGCAGGCCAAGGTCCAAGAAGTCGTCAAGGAATGGGAGAAATATGCCAACCTCAAGTTCCGCTTCATTCCTGACGGGAGGAACGCCGAGATTCGAGTTTCCTTCGGGGAACACTCAGGTTCTTTTTCTTACGTTGGGAATATGGCCCTGCGTATCCCGAAGCCTTCTCAGACGATGAACCTGGGCTGGGTTTACTCAACCCCCGGAATCACTGCCGAAGAGCGTGGTGTGATTCTTCATGAGTTCGGTCATGCTATCGGATATCTTCATGAACACATGAGTCCCCGCAGGGGCGAGAAGTTAACTCTGAATGAGCAAGGTATGATCACTTTCTAGACTGAGTGGCTTGATATACCTTGACCAGATAGGTTAACACTGTGGCCTCACCTTTTACAGTCATCATCGAGTACATGAGGAGGACTCAGGTCCCTCCCAGGGATGAAGCCACGGTTCGCTCTACTATCCTGAACGTCTACAACAACAATGACGTTTCCAACTACTCTGCTGTCGACATCACCTCCATCATGATGTAAGTCAAGTCCACTGTCCATCCGTCGACCCTGCTTCTCCAAATATCGAACAATGACAAACGAATCTGCAGGTACTTCATGCCTGCCGACTGGACCCTCGAGCGAATCGAGATCCCTCCAAACTATAACCTCTCTCCCCTCGACAAAGCCTTCGCCTTCCTGAACTATCCGTTCCCCGTTGGCACGCCATCCTCCGATCCCGATGTCAATATCCAGAAGGCTCTCGATACCGCCGGGGTCACTGGCGATGCCAGAGAGAACATCGTTCTCGAGTACAACGAAGGTGATTGGCAAGGTCTCCGCGCCGAGTTTACTCGATGGGCCGTGAATCAGAAGGCTCTATCTGATAGGGCTCAGGCGATTTCGCAGCGAGAGCAAGCTGCTGTTACTGTGGCCGCCCTGGCCGAGGTTGAGGTTGAGGCTCATTAGGTCTACTACTGCACTCTTTCTGGTTGGTCGTGAACGGGAATTTGGGTTTCTTTGGGGTTTGACGCTTGTAAATGTACTGTACTTCTCGGGGTCTTTCGTTTCTGAAATTCGGGTCTTCAAATTGGGTATAAATATACGAGCTAAATTGGTGTGCTTTTCAGGACTTAGGAATATCTACGCAGAGTATTGAATGTAACTTGAACATGCAAATATCATTTGTCTGTACACTAGTACCCAGCTGCAGAAGGACCTGGATTCTAGCTCCGGCCCAGTAACAGGGAGAACATCGGGGCGAGTAACATTTTGTAATGACAAAGCTCTACCTCAGCCAAGAACACGAGTGCAAGTGACCAAACCAAGAAGCATCAAAAACGTCCATCCTCCTCAGTTCATCCAGACGTTCAACCCCACCGCCCAGCCTTCCCACTACTCCCATGATGTCCCTTTTCTCTACTATGATGTTCCCGACTTCCGTCTCTCGCACCACTGCTGCCGCCCCCGTAAGGCTGGAACCGCCCCGACACGGACGCAGACGCAGTGCCTGACCACGAATGAGAAAGATAAGGATTCGACGAGTTAGGCTGCGCGTAAAGGCCACTTTTTGCTGTTGCCGTCGTCGTCGAAGAATACGCCAAAGACTTGCTCGTACTCGTCGAAGACGTTGTCGCAAATTCGATCCTCCTCTTCCCCCCACCCTGCTTCTGCTGCTCCTGCTGCATTTTATCCGCCCTCTTCTTCTGCGCCTCAGTCAACCCTTCCACATACCACCCCTCTTCCAGTTGACCCTCCGGATCCCATATGTCTTTGGGAAAATTTGTCACTTTTTCGTCTTTGACTCCCGCCCAGTCCACGAGGTTGGCGTATAAGTGCGGATTTCGGAAGGAGCGATTGGACATGAGGGAGTCATTGAAGTGTTTTGGGTTGGAGGGGTGGTGCTTTAGGTGGAGGAATGTTGAGAGTTTCGTCTAGAAAGGAAATTGTTTGGTGAGTTATGGTATATTTGTGGGGCGATGGTAAAGATAGATTGATGGAACGAATAGGAAAGACCGTAGCCAGGTTTGGTAGGTAGGGTCATCAGAGGTACCCATCGGTCAATCGGCCGGTCGGTCTGCTGACCTAACGGAGAGAGGGACGAAAAAAGAGAAGGGAAAAAAAGGACACAAGATCTCGACTGCAGGTGCAAAAAAAAACTCGACAAAAACACTGAAACGACGAAAATGGATCGTCACTCACCAAAACCTCTGGGTCCAGATCCACAGCACCTTCTTTCGGCTCGGGTGGAATACCCCAATCTTCAACACCAGGTATGGGCGGCGGTCTCAGGAGTTTCCGAAGCTGGACTAACTCGTCTTGCTCTTCTCCTTCGTTGTCGTTTGGATGGCCGTCCGCCTCGTCTCCCGAGATGTCCATCTCAGATTCACTGTTACCACCAGCGGAAACGACGAAAGTGGTTCTGGAAGCTGAGGCGGAACTTTCTCCAGCACCTCTACCTCCACCTCCTCGTCCCGTCGGGGTACCCATCGTTGCATCAGAAGAACTGGACTCCGTCCGACCATTTTGAGATGAGGAAGCAGCGGCGGTACTCGCAGAGTTGGAACTGGTGTGGTTCCTATGCCTATGGTTCGCGGGTGGTTTGCGTATGATGATCCCGGAGATCCCTGTGTTGCTACTGCTGGTATTGCTAGCGGTGGTCGTAGTTGTGGTGCCGGCAAGATTGAGGTTGGTAAGAGTGGGCGGCGTTGAGGTGCGATTATCACGGTGTCGTGTAGGTACTGCGGGATCTGGTGTGATGAAGATATGAGTTAGTAATAGTAACCATGTGAGGAGATAAAAGGTGAACATTCGAGGAGAAAGTGGAGGTCCCGGTAGGGATGGAGAGGAAACGAGATGAGGGCATGACGAGACGAGGTGACGATGAAGTGGTGAGGAGATAGATGGGTGGAGCGATCGATCCACCTCCATAATACATCCTCAGCCTCGAGATCCAGTCACTAGAACCAACGGAGGAAAGGAAAAGGAAAAGGCGACCGCAGCAAGACGACAACAACACTCACTTTCTGATGGAACCCTACCACCCCCAGCACCACCTGGACCACCGGGATTAGTACCCGTCGTCGTTGTTTCCTAGCCAAACGCGAAGCGCATCCAGAAATCGGTCGGGTCATCATATCATCGCAAGAGGGGATATGTGGGCGGGTGAATTGGTCTCACATCGTTAGCGTTGGTCCTCTTCTTCCCATGGGCTGAAGAGGAGCGAGGGGCAGAGTCGCCGTCGGATTCGTCTCCATATGCAACTAGGCCTGTGCTCGGGTTAGAGTGGCCCTTCAGCAGGAGAGASGTTGCGTACCCTTCATGATGGACGTGAGCAAACGGTCGTGGTGGTGGTCGAAATGAGAGCCACGAATACAAACTCCGCCAATGCTCCTCTCTTCCCTTCTCCGTCATCATGGCCTCCTCGTCGCCATCCTCCTCTCCAGATATCTATTCGCCTTAGCTGCTGCGGCCGATGCTCACCCACAGGAGGACGCTGTCCGCGGGTTCTTCAATGGCTCAGGGAGAAATTCGACGTCGAGGCATACCAATAACTGGGCGGTGTTGCTGAGCTCGTCGAGGTATTGGTTTAACTATCGGGTRGGTGGTCNTTTGCCTCCTGGTCGACCGTATACTTACCAATTGWCCATGATATTCCCATTCTCTGCGTTCCTGTACCTATTSTSYGGCTGGRTGACGATGTGTTCSTGCTACCTCCACATCATCTCTCCTCGCGCTGCGCTCRCCTCCGTTTCCCCGCTCGCTGGGTTCCTACATCTCATTACCCCACACACCATGCACGAACCAACGAATTAACCAATGAAAAAACGAACGGATGACAGCACATGTCCAATGCCCTCTCGATGTACCGCACCATCAAACGGCTCGGAATCCCAGATTCCAATATCATCCTGATGCTCGCGGACGACGTGTCGTGTAACCCCAGAAATAAGGTGCGCCTGCTCATTTCTCCCCTCATTCGACTCGGCAGCCTAACAAACACGAATGAACGACCCCTGTAGTTCCCAGCAAGTGTCTACGGCGAATCAGGTCGCAAACTCGATCTGTACGGGGACAATATCGAGGTGGATTATAGAGGGTATGAAGTGACGGTGGAGAATTTTATTCGAGTCTTGACAGGTTCGTTTCGACTGCTCCCTCCCCTCTAATGCTATGTGCTAACCCACGATTTCTCTACACCTGAATTCCTATTATATCATCCAGGCCGGCACCCACCCTCGCTCCCTCGTTCCAAACGCCTCTTAACGGACGCCAATAGCAACATCTTCATCTACATGACAGGTCATGGAGGGAACGAGTTCTTGAAATTCCAGGATAACGAAGAGATCAGCGCGTTCGATGTTGCGGATGCGTTTGAGCAAATGTGGAGAGGGAAGAGGTGAGATTTGGTTATCCTCAACGAAGATGGAAAAATCGCTGGCTAACGTAGTGTTGCAGGTACAACGAGATTTTCTTCATGGCTGATACATGCCAAGCCAACTCCATGTATTCGAAGCTTTATTCCCCGAATATCCTGGCGACGGGGAGCAGTTTAGTTGGTGAGAATTCATACAGTGTGCGTGGTCTGGTCGTTCATTTCTCTATGTCCCACTCAACTTACGAACGACTTTTTTGGTCCTTCCTTAATTATTTTATGAAATTGTAGTACGCCAACGACCAAGATATTGGAGTAGCCGTGATCGACAGCTTCACGCACTACGTGCTGGAGTTTATGGAGGGTGTTGGGAAGACAGGGAAGGCGAGCATGAAGGATTTGGTGAGTATGATTCCTTTCTCGTTTCTTTCTTTCTTTACTCCCTCGCTTACCACCTTTGAACCTTCCCACCATTCTCGCAGTTCGATACGTTCGACCCGGTCAAGATCAATTCGCATCCTGGTGTCCGGAGTGATTTGTTCAAGAGACCGTTGGAGGAGACGCTAATCACTGATTTCTTTGGAGGCGTTGCGAGGGTCGATATCGTTGAGTCGGAGTCGGACGAATCCTCACTACCTCCCCAAGAAGAACAGGTCGAAACGGAGGCAGGTTCGGGTAGCAGCACCACGGGGTCCGACAGGCGAAGCTCACCATCGACGTCAGCATCTAGAAAGCACGAAAATCGTCTGCCTCATACCCCAGTGACTGCAAGCGAAGATTGGAAAGCCAGGGCGGTGAGGACGTGGGGTGCTGTGGGTGTTGTTACGGGGCTGGTTGGGGCTGTTGTGGTCCGGAGTACTATAGTCTCTGCCTAATAGACCTCCGATATGTGTACCCGCAGAATGACCGTACACGCATGCTGATTCCTCGGATTGGGATCAAAATGGTTGACCAAATGAGAACTGTTGCGCTGTTCTCGATGAGATTGATGCATTGGTGGGTTTCTCTATGCCCCACCTCTGTTTCAAATCTTCGCACTTATATTGTTGCATGGCATCTCCAGATTTGACCTCCACCATTATCATCCTCCGCGCTGTCAACGCCTTACGGCTCGTGAATATCTTTGTGTACGTATACCATATGTGTTTGAGCCCTGATTTCATCAACTTCTCCTGGCCCGCACTCTAATTACGAAAAACAGGGCTTTCTTCCTCTCACTGACTACTTCCCTGGACTTCAAGCTTCAGGACTTGTCTCATTACGCTTTGTTTATCTATGATTCCATCTCCAGTACTCTTAACCGTAAGAGACGTCCTTCTCATAAAATTCGTACACAAATTCAGCACCTCGAATTTGACATGTTTATGGCCACATTACTGCCGCGGACTCCGAAGGGGTAGCGGGCTAAGGCGGCGAAGCCGCGCTACCTATCTGACGGAGGTTATACGAGGCTGTGACTTACTGTGACTGTGACTGAAATCTTTATCTCTTCCACATACCACCACCATGTCCAGCGTGTCGTACTTCAAGAACGCAAAACACTTCGTAGCAAATCCAACCTTCAACACTTACATCTCGGATGGGGATGGTGAGTAAATGGCTGAGCTGCCTGAATACAAGGGGCTGAGAATTGTGGCTTAGCGCTCCAATATCTGCACAAGCACGCTGCTACAGGTGCCATGCACGACTCAGAAGAGCGATACCCGCCGCCTTTGTGTCACCCGGGAACCAGAGAGGCCGTCGTAGGCAGGATTGAGGCCTGGTACGTGTTCGAAATCCCACCGGAGAAGAAGATCATGTGGGTCCACGCCCCCGCAGGCTACGGCAAGAGTGCTGTTGCGGGGACCATTTCCAAGAAGCTGGAATCTCGGACAGACCTAGACTTCAATCCCGTCGGAGCCACGTTTTTCTTCTGGAGGACCTCCCACGAGCGCAACAGTCCTGCGCGCTTCGTTATCACCCTGGCGTACCAGTTCGCCATGTCCATTCCCGAGCTCGCTCCTCATATCGAGACTGCAGTGAAGCGAAACCCGATGGTACTCAACAAGACGCTCGAAGCTCAGCTGACGAAGCTCATTGTTGAGCCGTTCAAGTTGCTCGGCCAGCTCGAAAACATGCCTCGTCGATTGGTTATTGTCGACGGACTCGATGAGTGCATCAACTCGGACCAAGAATCACTCGTCGAGAAACATTACGCGGAGGATCAAGAGCGTGTCCAGGCTCGCGTCCTCAATCTCATTCACACCCTTCAGTCCCAGCGCCTTCCTTTATGCTTCCTCATTCTCAGCAGGCCAGAGCCATGGATCAAGCAACAGATCGAATCCAAGTCATTCCAAACCGTGACGGAGATATTAGATCTCTACAAAGTCGGGGATCATATGAAGGACGTGGAGATATTCGTCAGGAATGAACTAGCCCGCATCGCAGAGGGCCTGGACCAAAATCCAGGCTCCGACGAACGGTGGCCCGGTAAAGAGCTAGTGCAGAGCCTACTGGTGAGAACCCGAGGACACATGCTGTACGCCGCCACCGTTATCCGTCACATCGACGTTGCATACGACGACCCTCTCCAGCGACTGAAAGATCTACTTGACAACCACCTCCATTCTACTCCAGGCCTCACACACTCGTCGCCGTTCTCCTACCTCTTCGAGCTCTACCGACAAATCATACGGTCATGTCCACCAACGAACAAAGCGATAATGGGTGAGGTTCTCGAAGACATAGTGGCAGCGGAACGTTCTATCACGGGATCTTTCACTGAGGTCCACCGCACCCTCAACGTCCTCGACCGGCTGTCCGGGCGAGCTGCTGGCATTGGAATCAAGGCAATTCGATCCCTCCACGCGGTGACGCGCCTGGCTGGCTCTGGCCCCAGGCTTTTCTATCACTCTTCCTTCCCTGAATTCCTGAAGAACCATCCTCAACCGGTGCCTGACGTTACGGTTGATGTTCAGAAGGGGGTGGGACGACTCCTCGCAGGATGTTTGAAGACATTCATCCCGGTAGCTTTGAACAGTCAGGTCGACGAAGACCTCCGGTTCGCTTTGATACAATGGGCATCCCTTTGGCGTGACTGGAACCCTTCCGAGGACGGTGATTATTCACGCCAGCTCAAGGTGTTGCTTTCCATCGACCTCATGGCCTGCTTTGTGAAGGACCTCACAGTTGGACCTGACCACGGAATCTCTATCCTGATCTGCACCCTTGGTTTGTTTGATCCCAGCAAGAACCTCCTTGTTCACGGCATCTCACCTCCCCTCTGCTCACCCTTCATCGAGGGCGCCGTATCACACCTTCGACTATCAGTGGAGAAGGCCTTCCTACATATTTTACAACCAGATGTTTACAGGAGCCATCGCGAGGTTCTCTATCGTTATCATGAGACTGCATGGCCATCGTTCTTTATGCTCATGGCTTGCTACGTGTTCGAAACATGGAGGCAGCATCCTACAGGGATTGCTAGCATCGTTCTGGCTTTGAAGACGCTTCGGCTGGAACAGGAGGAGCTCTACGAACAATTTGAGCACAAACTCTCGAGCTCATTTAGAACGTTGGAGATCCTACAGCCAGAAGCCACGAACATATTTCGGCTGGTTCGTAAGGACGGCGACTTGTAGTGTCCGAATAGTTTAGCGCTTAGCACCGGACGATGTATTCGATAACTCATCCGTAGTGTACAGAGCTATTTCAATGCACGACAGTCATATTTGCTCAGCTCGTATTCTTATCCTCAATATCCTGCAGAACCTTCCTATACTTGCAAAGCCTCGGGAATATTTAGAGGGCAGAAATTACCCTCCAACCTTTGAACGTAGATTCACTGATGTCGGGTAGGTCAACTCTTTGCGGGAACCCGAGTTGTGAAGTTTGTAATATAGTCGAGTAAAGGCGGGAAGTCAGGAACCGGTGTGAATGTCGCTCTAATATCGAAGTACTCCAACGTCGCAGCTTGTCAATGGGAGCTAACAGCAAAATTTCCAACGATCCATGAGCGAGTTAGGGAGTTTGATGATGGAGACTCACGAAGCCTCAAGAGGAATAGATAAGTTGAGCTTCATATGGAATATTCGGCACTGAAGGAGAAGGAAATAATGACTCTAGCCAAAATTCTTCGACTCGTAGCGTGAACACAATGTTGAGCGTGGGCTTGTAGAGGACGACGCAAGTAGTTGCATGTTTAAGATACATTCAATACACACGCAAAGTCCCGAAAAACACGCTGACTTGTTCCACATAGCCCAAACGGAAAAAACACTAGAATCACACTACACTTACAAGCCATAAACCCACATTTCTATTCACGGTCCACCCAAAAAGACTGCAGTCGATTTAATCAGCCTCAACCTCGGCCATAGCTGCAACAGCAGCACCAGCCTCCTCTCGCTGAGAAACCGCCTGAGCCCTATCAGATAGAGCCCTCTGGTTCACAGACCATCGAGTGAACTCGGCACGGAGACCCCGCCAATCACCCTCAATGTACTCGAGAGCGATATTGGCTCTGGCGGCTCCAGTGACTTTGGCAGTGTTGAGAGAATTTAAGATGTTGACATTGGGGTCGGAAGACGCCGTGCCAATGAAGAACGGATAGTTGAGGAACGCGTAG
>SDEE01000251.1:0-63024 GCA_004126415.1 Candolleomyces aberdarensis
AAACTGACTGGACAACCTTTGTCACTAACTGTGGTTCCAATTTGCTGGTTTCCATCAAGCTGGCTGGCTTCTTCAGTATCTTTTGACTCCACATTTTTACATGCAGCTGTTGGATGTCAAAATGGCAGAGTTTATTCTATTGACATTTCCCAAGTTACAAAGAGCCATGGTTAATTCAGAATTTCTCAGTTTTGGACCCCCAAATATCTGACACTTTTCTCAAACATGTATATGTATAGTATTTGTTGTACATTACCATCAATTCAATTTTACTTTACTTTATGTTGGCCTTGAGTGCCTATCAAACATACTCCTTTTGAGCAGCAGGAAGGAGGATGTAACAGAGGAGGAAGAGATCTCTGACATGCACAACAGCATCCTGACTGCAACATCTATCAAGAATGAGGCTAGCAAAACACTAGTAATCCATTGCAAAAAATCATTATGAATTGGCATAGCTACTTGTAAGAGTACAACATTGTTCAGATAAGTTGCAAAAGTTGTTCAAGGGATTTGTTGGTTATGATGGCTTTGTCTTGAGAATTGGAGGTCAACTACACAAGGATAGCAAGGTAATGGTGAGTGATATTGGAGAGACAGATCATTTGTTGAAGTTCACCAATTTGCAGGAGTATTCTGCAAGGGAAGACTAGGAAGAGGTGGATGCATAGATACAAGCTATTATCATTGCTAAGTCAATAGTGATGGTCAAGGGTTTTGAAAAACAGCATGATTTAAAGGTAAGGGTATTGTGGGTAAGGGTCAGGGTAGATACTCCTCTACCCATGAGCTTTAAAACAAGCCTTAAAACATCCCAAACAGCCCAGAAATGGGTGGGTGATGAATGATTCAATTAAATTGCTTAAAGCTCATTCAATTCTGGCCCAAAAATGATGTTTTTAGGTTCATTTTGAAGCTAAGACCTGTGGGTTTGTAGGTAGGGTATTTTCCAGGGTAAGTTGACCCTTAATGCTGGTGTATACCTACAAATACACAGATTTGCTCAAGTTGGGGAAAATAGTATTCAAGTTGGTCAATTACACAGATAGAGTTCAATCAATGAGAAGAGTTTACTAATTGTAGTACTCATATTCACCAATTCTCAAAGCTAGTGGAGTGTGTGAGCTAAGGGAACATTGTGCAGTGTGTGGCAAGCTTAAGTGTTGAATGTAATGAAAATATAGAATCAAGTTTGTCAAGCTAGCCTTTATAGATTGTAGGTACAATGTATTGGATTGGTAGAATAGGCTAGAGATATGAGGTGGTTGTGGATAGCCTGGCCAATGCCCATGAGTGACCTGCACACATCACTAGGAAAGGCTGGGACAGCGGGTAAAGGAGACCAACTCTGATACTCACAACAGCATCCTGACTACAAGACTTATCAGCATCAAGACTCAGTCATAACTGGTGGTCCGTGGCAAGAAAACATTATTGATACGACTACAACAATTTGCCACCGTCATTCAACCTGGAAGCGATGACAACAGTTGGAATTCATTCTCGAAAGTACATGGAGGAAGGGAGGTTAACAGGAAAATGGAACACAGCAACAAAAGGATAAGAATAAAAAAGGGAGGGGAAACAAAAGGATGGACAGATAGACAGCGTAATTTCCAACCACTCGCTAAAAGGTGCTAAAAATAAWGCACAGAGATACCTCAGAACTTTGTCGGAATACTGGGCAACTCCTCAATAGGTGCCTTAGTCCCCCAACCACCCCGATTCTCCACCCGACTCTTCAACGACCCAGCCGACGACGCCCTAGTCGAACCCGGGCTCACCGTAGATGCCGATCCCGAGAACGGTTGAAATGTCGAAACACTGTTGAGGCTAGGTATCCTAACAGTCTGAGCATCAGCAGCTCCTGCTGTTATCAGAGGTTTGATCCCCGCTCCCGCCGCTCGAGGAGGCTTCTTTACCATAACCGTAGACTGATGCGGAGTCGCGTTGACAACTCTCAGCGGGGGATGTCCTTCCACAGTCGAACCTTCGTACGACGCAGTAGGGGATCCCAAAGAGCTTTCCTCAGTCAACGACGCCTGGTCCTTCGACTTCCTCCCATTAGCCCTGGTCAACCTCTTGATCGTCCTCGCGTAGGTCGTCAAGGAGGACAAGTCCGAGAGCAGCGGCGGTGAGGCCGAGAGAATGATGGGACCCTCGGTTTTGTTTGAGTAGATCGAGGATCCTCTCTTCTTCCTGATGCCGTTATTGACCCGGAGAGTGGCGAAGGAAAAAGAAACCGGTGGTTGTGATTGCTTCTTCTCAGTGCTATTCCGCTCGAGGTCGTCGTCGACAACGTCGATCTTGATGTCTGTTTCGTAGTACTTGCTCATAAGCTGGGATTCGCCGAGTCCACCTTTCTCGTTGTCAGAGCCCCGAGGGAAGTAGACAGGTGTGAAGTCGGAACCTTCGAGAGCATCTGTGACCTTGACTATAAGATTTAAAAAAATCGGGGTTTCATTTCATGTGGTTAGCAAACATTGACCAGTGGACATTTATTGAATGGAGAGCACGCACGATAGTGAGCCAGACCTTTGCCGTAGTTGAAGTAGCACAAAACACCCATTGCAGCTGTAAGCACCAGTAACACAAATGCGGTAACCGTCACTGTTGCGAAGAACGACCACGATGTGAAGATGCAGCGATACACTGTAATTGATTACCTGGGTGAGCAGAATGGCTGAAGCAAGATACCGGAAATGGCTACATACGGTTGCTACTGAACAGCACGCTCGAGATGGCGATCAAAACGGCTGAGAGGAAGAGGAAAACGCCAAATTGAATTTTGCACCCCTTTCGAACACAAACCCAACCCTATTCCGGAAGGATAAGTACAGCTTCCTCTAATAAGAGATATGTGACGACGACGTACAAGGAAGAGCCATGGAATTTCGGTCTGAAGAACAAAAGCAAAGTCCAATTCAATAAGTCTATAATGAATGAGAAACAGATCGAAGAAAATGTACCACCAAAACGACCACAAACCCAATCAAGTACAGGGTGCAATGTTCAGCAAAGACCGCATAACTACCTTGAACGATCTTCGCAATCCAGAGCGTCGCCGATACCAAAGTGAAGAAGCTGGCAAGTTGGAGACCAACGGAGAAGAAGAGCACCAGCTTGTACATTCGATGAATGATGGGCGAGGCTCCCACCCTGCTAAACGTCGCTCGGGCGTATACCTACATAGTCGTTACCGAAATCGAACAAATGAATACTTTCCATGAGCTCCGAGAACTCGAGATCGAAAGGTATAAAAATACGCACTCGTAGCAATTTCCAAGATAGGAAACCCAAAGCGAGGATGCTCACGCCGTTCAATACAACGACAGGAATCTAAGCAACCAGCCCTTCGATCAGAAAAACCCGCAAACAGAATAGCTTTCCCTCGTACTCACCGTATGCTGCAGCCTAACACTCCACCAAGGACCCAAAACATCATATCCCCTGCACGGCCCATCAACGATGACCCCGCTGTAAAACGCGACCAAGTTCTTCGTCGAGGTGATCCTAGATGTAGCCCAGGCTGCACCCAGAACGTGTCCAAAAAACGCGGCCCCGAGATGGGGGAGGGATTCGTTAAGGATCTGTTGATGTGATGGGAGAGAGCGTCGTTAGCAAACCGGGACCCACAAGTCGGTAAGTCAACGCGAAGCTCTAGACGTACCGCGACAAGGCCGATGGTGAATAGCCAGAGTTGGAAAAAAGTGGTAGCGACGTCTTCTCGCTGGGCGTCATGTAAACTAGACGATGGGAGTGTGAGTCGGGATACGTACGCTTTCGAAAAAACAAAAAGAAAGGACGCGTACTTTTCCTCCAACCAACTTAATGAATAGATGCACGACAAGGGAAGAGAGACGACCCCGGTGCTTCCACCGCTGAGATTGATATCGTCGGCGGGTCGGGGAATGGGAACGCCAGTTGAGGTAGGAGTTGCCRCAGCTAGGCTCGTACCGGTGGTGGTGGCGGTAGTCACTGTCGAGGTTAGAACAGGAGATGTTGAGGTGGCTTCGTCGTCTTCGTCTACGCCTTCATCGTCCGATTCCGCTCCTTCCTCATCGCTGCTACTAACTCCCCCCCTCATCGTCGCTCGAAACCTCCCCTTCATCACTCGACGCCGACTCCTCTTCCTCCTCCTCGACTACTTGTCTGCGGACCCGAGTCTGAGACGGGTAATTAGATGGCGCAGTAGGAGTGTTTGATAAAGAAGAAACTTACCGTCCTTCGCCGCTTGCGAAAGCGTCGTCGCTCGAGAGCGAACCCTCCTTGAGCTTGACCCCCACCAATCAGAGAACTGGAGGTGATCTCTTCGACTTCGACGACCTTGTTGTTCTTGAAGTGGAGAACGGCGGTACAGTTTGAACCTCTGCGGTCGGGGATGCCCTGGCACACCTGGAGATGGTCGCCCATCACCATTGCGATATGGGGAGGGACCTGGGCTTCATCGACGACATCGGTCAAGATGTTCACGGCTTGCGTATTGTCGTAGAGCAGGACCCCTTGCAAGGCGCAAAGAATGAGGCATGTAAGGAGTGTGAAGAAGAAGTAGAGGGTGGTGTAGCGCGTCAAGGTGATCTTGTCGTACTAAAAGACGCGCTTAGTATGAGTTTTGAAGGCTCGAAACAGAAACCAAGCAAGTGGATACGCACCAAAAGCTTGATGCGAGTGCGAGACAGAAGCCTCTTGGCATTTTCACGACTCCTGCCTTGGAGCATTATCCCAAGGCAAATTCTAGTCGTGTGACTGGTTATTTAAAAAGAAAACAGGGTAAAGAAAGAGAAAGAAAAGAAACAGCCAGCACAGCAGGCGAAAGGAAAGTGGAGGAGAACCAGCCACACCAGCGAGAGAGAGAAGACGAAGGTAAAGGACAAGCCTGGTGAAACCCCCTGGCGCGCCGGCAGCCTCGAGGTCCAATCCAGGGAAACAAGGCCAGCCCTTTCTTTCGCAGATGGGAATCTCGATGGCAACGGTCCCACAGACCGCGACCGTGCTCCAAAGAGAACTCCATAAGTACGCCGTGCAGGTCGCCAGTGGAAACTTCGATGGTCTTGCCGACGTTGCTAGGAGGGTCCGAACTGCAGCCAGGTTGAATAGTATACGGTCGCCAATTGTTTTGCATAATACGAAGCGCCGCATATGTCAGTTGCTGGCAGTAACAACCAAGATGACGATGCCCACGACATTGATGGATCGTCTGAACCGCTGCCTGGCGACCCTTCCCGCCCGATGGACGCGCTTGGTCCACTGCGCTCATTGCTTTGATTGTCCTCCACAGTCAAAGCCAATGTCGTCTTATAAAAGGAGGGGCAGAGGATTCCCCTCAGCACCCAAGGATGTCGACGGACAACTGCGTCGATGCTCTTGAGCAGCTCCAAGCTTCTAGCAACGTCTACCAACGACCTCCGAAGGAACCTCCTGTCTTCGAGACCTATGCTGACTGGTGCAAGAAATGCATCCGCTCCTTTCCCTTTCCAGGTAGCTTCTCTGACCTTGACGACATGCAAAGCGTCTCGAAGGAGGCCTTGAACGTGTGGTTCAACGGTGTCCATGCCACAGTCGAGGTGAATACCCCAACACAGCTCGACTATACAACTTTCTAACCGCATCATGAACAGCTGGCGATTACGGTATTTACCCAACTCATCGCACCTAGACTGAATACCATAGAGCGCGGGTTGTGTTTTGATCAGTATCTCATTTCGGAACAGGTTTTAGGTCTACTGATCCTTCTCAAGGGTGCCTTCATTTGCTGCTATGGGCGACCGGAATCTGACTGCGGTGAGTTTCAATGATGCCAGTCGCCCTATCATTCATTTGATTTTTGATGCTGACATCCGTTACATTAGACCTCTTGGAGACAGCGTTGGGGAACCTATTTTCCGACAGCCAGACCTGGTGGTTGTTGAGAGGTGCCCTCGAACGCTGCAACAGAGGGTCGTATCCAAGAAAGATCCCTCTGAACAAGCGCCATATTTTCGACGTCTTTTGTGTCGTCGTGGGTTCGGAAAGGTTTCCCGAGGATACGTGTCCTGCTTTCAGGGCAATCTGTGGTTCTGATCCTGACCTATGCGCCGACGACCGTGAAACCTGCATCAACACTTTTCTGTCTGCGTTGGGCCCAGTGTGGAGAAGCGAGCTGATCAGAGCCTTCCCCAACTATTCGTGCAACCCTAAGGTAGCGTCGGGGAGAGGTTGGTGTCTGGATCTACCAGATGAAGCCTGGAACAATACTGTCTTCTCTCAGATGCTCGCAGACGTCGACGATGCCATGGATGTCGACCCTGAAACGCTCTCTGGCCTCACGGATATGTTTTCTCGTCTCTGAGTCCTGTCTCATCCCGACTGTCTAGATTCTATGTATGTAATAACATCTATTTCTTCCCCTGCAGCTCCTCGTACTGCTGTGGCGTATACGTTTTCTAATGGAACACGCGTAAGAAGAGCCGGAAAGGACCAAAGAACGAGAGTGAATGAACCTGAGAAAACGCGTGGATGCGCTGAATATAGGATTTGAGCAGACTGTTGACTATTATCATCAAATCAGCCAGCCACATCTTGACAGGACGATGGGCACGCACTGACCCATTCTGTGCCTCGCCAACGTGGTCTTCCCTTGGAACTCCTGGATGGGTTTCCGTCAGATGGGAACGGTCGATGGCCCACCGGTGGGGACGGCCGGATCGAGGCTCGAGGGACTGAGCGAAAAAACAGACTTGCCTCGCTGACAAGAAGGACCGAGAAGCTCTCGCCACACCCGTTCGACTGGTCCTCGACTTCCACAACCGTCGCCGATGGGATTGCCTTGCGGATTGCGGCTTCGAGCCCGGCGACCTCTATAGGCATGCTCGTGTCGATTTCAAGAAAAGAGCTGAGGTCGCAGGTGCTAGTTCTAGGCTTTCCTCCGAAAACGTTACCATTAGGATTTGTTTTTGGCCCTGGATCAGATAACGACCCACGGCAGGGCAAACGCGGAAATTGATGCCCCTATTTATACGGGTGCCACCTTAATTATCGCTGTCCCATCGCGTCCCTCCCTTTTCCCCACACTCTGACCATCTTTTTCTGCGTKTTTTTTTCTCCACACCTGCATGCCATGTCAGATCCACACAACTACCCTATCCTGCGCAGGACTGTCTTCCAGTTTCCGGCGATAGATAACCATGCGCACCCACTACTGAAGGAGGGGCATCGAGACGCGTTCCCGTTCGAAGGCCTGGTTTCTGAGGCTCAGGGTAGCGCCCTGACAAACGACTCGACGCACACCCTTTCATCACTGCGCGCTAGGAAGGATCTGGCAAAGCTTTACGGCCTTGATCCCCTCACGACTACCTGGGAGCAGCTCAAAGAACACAGGAAGACCATCCAATACTCCCAACTCATCGAGGCTTGTTTCCAGCCGACCAATATCCAGTGTCTACTGCTAGACGATGGACTTGGAGGAGTCGAAGAGGTCGGCCAAGACTACCAAGCACATGATGCCCTCACTCGGAGCCCGACAAAGCGGATAGTGCGAATCGAAGTCGTCGCAGAGGTGCGTTGAGCCACTCACCCTCCCTCCCATAAAATCTATTTTGCCTCCTAGTATATACCATCCCGAAAATCTAGAAGGCAAACTAGATTCTTGTCTTCCCTCCCTTCCCTTTCTTTCTTTCCGCTTTTTCTTTGTCTCCCCTTCTCAAAGAGCCTCATGAACACCCTCTCCACACCCAGGGCCTCATGAAAACCGTTCTGACTCCCCACCTTGGCACAGACACGCTCGACGTCGCTCCCATCCTCTCCCAATTCCACGATTCGCTCTACTACGCCTTTGAGGCTGATGCAAGGCACCCGGACGTTGTTGCGTTCAAGTCTGTCGTCTGTTACAGAACGGGCTTGGATATCAGCACCTTCATCTCCCAAGCGAGCTTGAAATTCTCGATTYTGGAGATCTTCAAGACCTACCAGGCTGGGGGCAGGATTAGGCTGTGTCACAAGGCGTTGAATGATATGGTGGTGCAGGTCGCGTTGGAGGTGGCTGCGTCGCATAATATTCCCGGTGAGTGGGCGCTTGATCATATCATCAGCGTCTTCCCCGAGTCACTAGTTGCTCCAAGTCAAGTTATGCTAACTAGAGCGCTGGGACTTCCGTGTAGTCCAATTCCATACAGGATTAGGGGATAACGATATCACCCTTCTACTATCATCGCCATCCCGTATGCAAGCGATCATCAAAGCCTACTCGAACACCAAATTCGTCCTCTTGCATGGATCGTACCCGTACACGAGGGAAGCGGGGTATTTGACGGCCACTTACTCGAATGTATTCCTTGACTTCGGGGAGGTGAGTACCGTCGCTCTTCTTCCCCTTACAGCCTGGCTGGACAATTACTTTTGACTGACGCTCATTATTCCGCGATAAAATGATAGGTCTTCCCGATGGTCAGTCGTAGAGGCCAAGAAAACATCCTCCGGCAGATCTTTGAGCTGTGTCCAACAAACAAGATTATGTGGTCGAGTACGTTAACGTTATCTTATTGCCTATCATCATGATCAAGACTTTTTGACACTGACGATCCCGATATTCAGCCGACGGACATTGGTGGCCGGAATCGTTCTACCTGGGGAGCATCCAAGCACGCGAGTGCATGTTCAAGGTGAGCGCTCAACCCACCACACCAATTCATCGCGTTTGCTGCGGAAGCTGACCGACCGACCGACCACCTTCGCTTGCTTTGGTGCTTGTTTTTGCAGATTCTGAAAGAGATGGTTGAAGACGAAGACCTTACCGAGGACGAAGCGTCCGAGATCGTGAAAAAGGCGCTATTCCATAACGCTAACGCCCTCTACAATCTCGGCCTCGCTCCCGATTTCGACGATACTGCCGGTACCTAAAGGCCAGGACCTGGAAGGAGCACACTGGATATCTTCACCATTCTCATCTATTTCATTTCATTTCATTTTTACTGGAGGGGTTCGCGTCATCGTCATCTAACAAAAAATCGATATATTTCATGCATTCTCAGTCTGGGGGTTTTTCGTCATTTTCTCTTTCTTTCTCGGGGGTTTTCTTTAGCGTCACCGGTCGGTTTGGGTTCAAGTAATGTGTTGTTCTGCCTTGCCATCGTCATCTCATCTGTAGCAAGTATGTTAGCATGTATCTGCACGGCTCGAGGAGTTCCGGTCACATATGTATTCGTGGAAAAAATTAAAGGTCGTCTTTGCTGGGTTTAGTTCTGAGTGCGAGGTCTGAAGCTGCTCATAGGTAGAATTGGCTTGTTTTCGTATGAATACATCATATAAGTATAATACATAAGGACTTGGGAAAACGCGATAAGGCTTTCAATATAACAACGACGAGCAGGAGGAGCTCAGGCGAAAGTCGCAGGGATGGGAACCTCAGCTTGAGGCGTAAGCCTGATAGCATGTCGACGGAACTGAGCGTCGAAATCAGGCGTGGCGCTGTGGACCGTAACACGATTATCCTATACGTGCCAAGCATACACCATCAGCATATAATCCACCATAACATAGCACAAACGGAAATATAGAGAGAGGGAACTCACCCAAACGACAACAGTCCCCGGCTCATAACTCGCCCGGATCTGGAAATCCGCACCCTTGGCAATATGGTCGTACAAGAACCCAAGCAGAGCATCCGACTCCTCCTTCTTGAACCCAACAATCCTTCTCCCAAAGATCGGATTCACGTAGAGCGCCTTTTCACCCGTAACAGGGTGCACTCGAACGAGAGGGTGTTCAGTCTCGACGGGCTCCCTGCGGACTGGACCTCCTCTTCGCTTCGAGTCCTCGGCTTGGTGTACAGCGCTATGCACGATCTTGAGGCCTTCCAAGCGCTTCTTGAATTCGTCGGAGAGGCGGTTATAGGCTTCGACCTGCGAGAGGAAGAGGGTGTCGCCGCCTAAGGAGGGYTGGTCSAGRATGAAGAAGAATGTCGTGCCTGGSGGTTGCTTCTCGTAGGCWACGTCCGAGTGCCAGGTTGTGTAGTTGGCGCGGTCGTTGATGGCGTATTCTTTGAAGTCGTCGTATTCAGGGTCGCGGTAGACTGSAGATAATGAAYTTTCGTTAGTGATGTGACCCTCAACGAGACATAATAGAGTGGGTGTATGGATAGGGAAACACTCACCGACGTGGAACTCGGGATATCCTTTGACATTGCCCGACGTAGGATGCCTATGGATGGGCCCAAAGTACTTTGCAATCTCAATCTGCCTCTCGATCCCGATGTCCTTGAAATCCTGGTCCCGGAACACCAGAACCTTCCTCTCGGCCGTGAGCAGAGCAAGCTCGTCCAACCCCTCCTTGGAGAGCTGGGATATCTGGACCCCACGGATTTCAGTGCCGAGGTAAGGACTGATATGGTTGAGCTTGGCGTTCTCGTTGAGGAGGTTAGGTTTGGCGGGGTTGGCGCGCAGGCCCGGGTCGGAGTGTTCTGGAATACAGACAGCGCGGTTAGAATGGATTGAGAACCCTCGAGGGAGACAGATGATCGACCCACCGAAAAGCTCGAGAGGAGGGAATTTCTCAGAGACGTCGAATGTGGGGAGGTAAGCAGGATATGAAGGGCCCTGCTGACATGATTTAGTGGGCCAGGACAACGACGAACGCAGCGAGGGGTTCTATGTACGCACCGAGTTGGGATTGGAGGTCAAGCTGTCCTTGATCCTCTCAACGGCCGCAGCGGCAGGATGGATCTGCTTGGAAGTCTCGGTTTCAGCGACAGAGGGAGCCATTTCGACTTGAGGATTGCTTGTGCATCCACTATGGTGTCCTCCTCTAGTTTATATAGCCCAGCTCAATGAGCGCCTTCGACCCGTGGATTGCGTACAAGATAGTCATGAGATGCTGGATTGTCTTCTTTAGCTGTCCAATTGCGAAAGCGGGGAAGGAGATGGTGCAAGGAGAACATGGAACGTAGGGGCTGGTCCCATCGGTTAGCTTTCCGTGCACTGCAATTCCGTAATTCTGCTGGTTGCGTGCTTGGTGGCAAGAACTGAGTACTGAAAAGTTGTCGGTTGGCTTTCCAGTGCTTCCAGATCGACAGACCAATTGCCTGGACTTTTGTCGCGACACCGTCGTTGGTCGGTGTCAGTGAGAGTTGGGAGGCGACGATCACCACGGCGACATTCGGCTGGGTCCCTCGCAGGGTTCCGCAACGTCGGACTGTTTTGTCACCAACAGCCACCAGGTTCCTGCCCCGTCAAAGCACAGCTAAACCCTCATTCCCACTGTCGCAGAGAAACATCAGGAAATATCACGGGCACCAGATGGATTGTCGGTTGTCGGCCTTGTCTTGATGCAAATCATTCACATCCTCGCGCTCTATGGGCATTCGAAGCCGCCGCAAGAACCACCGACGTCGAATCATCGTCAAATCATCAGCTTCTTGTTCCCAAGTCCCTGCCTTGGCCAGCGAAAATAAGCTCAGTCAACGAAAAACGTTTGTCTTTAGAGGGAGACAGGGGTAGATCCTGACTGGTGAGGACCGTCATGCCGAGGCTATCCGCTCGAGTGGGCTAACTTTTCCCTGGGTAGCTCACTCAGCATGTCAGTTCCCCTACCGCGGTGTACGATAAACTCTTGATGAAGTTTATCAAGCTATCTGCATATCGCCGGCGCGGCATACCCAACTTTAGGTGCTCGCCAGATAAGCCTAAGGAGGGCAGCTGATCCTCATCTATCTATGTCTGTCCGCCCTGCAATCTCGTTATCTCCCCCTGGCTGCTGCTACTTTGGGGGTGGAGGACTTCCTGATCTCGGACACCCGGAAAAAGCTATTTTAGCGGGCGAAGAGAGTCCTTTCCTTCGGACCCTTGTGTGTGTACCACCCCATTTGCATTCGACCTTCTAAAAGCCCCTGCCGGTAGTTGGACGGTGGGAGTGTTCTTTTTTTCTTCAACGGAAAACAGAAGGGTTTCATCATCCCTCAAGCTTTTGCCACGGTACCCTCTTCTTCTCTATTTCAACCGCAAACTCTGTTCCTCTCGTTCTCCCACCACCACCCGCACCACTTCCTTACCACTCCCACTCCCACCCGCCGCCATGACGAAGGGAGTCGAATCGGACTTTGTCAGTCGAAAAGAGGCTATCCAGCGCGCCGACGAGGAGCTTCTTGCGACTTTGGGATACAAGCAAGAGTTTAAACGTGCTTTCAAGCCTATTGAGGTGAGGCTTCTCCTTGTCGTCCGTGCTCGATGCTCAGCGTTCACTCATTTATCTCGGATCACTGTAGGTCTTCGGTATTGCCTTTTCAATTATCGGGCTCCTTCCTTCGATTGCGTCTGTCCTCTTCTATGCGTTGCCGAATGGAGGCGGTCCTGCCATGGTTTGGGGGGTACGTGCCTCTCCTCTCTCCGGGAAGCTTCATCGTAATTGACGTGCTTGCTTCCTCAGTGGCTCGTTGCTAGCATCTTCATCTTGTTTGTGGGCATGTCCATGGCCGAGCTAGCCTCGGCCGCTCCGACTTCGGGAGGGGTAAGTCCGTTCAAGACCCCTTTCTCCTCCGTCCCCCCTGAATGATTTCCCTTTGCCTCGCCTTGTCTCGGTTTAGCTCTACTTCTGGACCTACTCGCTCTCTTCACCACGATGGCGCAACCTGCTTTGCTGGATTGTTGGGTGTAAGTACTCTCACGACGTCTGCACAATCCTTCCTGATTTTGGACCCACTAGATGCAAACACGATCGGGAACGTTGCGGCTGTTGCCTCCATTGATTGGGGGTGCGCGGTCCAGGTGTTGGCAGCTGCGACCATCGGGTCTGGGGGAGAGTTTAGCCCGACCACGGCTCAGGTTTTGTGAGTGGCGTAAACTCTTTGAGGTACCAGAACCGTCAAAATGCTGACTAGAATCTCGTAGCGGTGTGTACGCTGCGATCGTGGTGTCCAACGCCGTTGTCTGTTGCTTGGGAACCACCGTCCTTGCTCGTCTCCAGAGCTTCTATATTTTCTTGAATATTTTGTGGGTTTATACCAGTCCCGGATGCATTCCCTATAGTCCTAACGCTATCGCTTCCAGATTATGCATTGCTATTATTATTGCGCTGCCCATTGCTACTCCTTCGGAGTATAGGAATACTGCCAAGTTTGCGCTAGGCGAATTCAACAACTGTAAGTGAAGCAACGACTGTTCCGCTGCGGCTGAATAACTGACACTTCGTTCCAGTCAGCGGCTGGCCTAACGGCTTTGCATTCATTTACAGTTTCTTGGCTCCCTTGTGGACTATCTGTACGTATTTTTTCCTGTCAGCAGCCCCAAATTCTTCCCTGACTCTGCGGCTACAGGCTCTTTCGACTCTAGCGTGCACATTAGCGAGGAAGCCTCAAACGCTGCAGTTGCCGTGCCTTGGGGAATTGTCGGTGCTATCGCCATCGCCGGAGTTCTTGGAACAGGTGAGTTTGCTTCTCTTAAGCTCGAACAGACAATATTGATCCTCTTCTTCCAGCGATAAACATCGCCCTGGCATTCTGCATGGGAACGGATCTCCAAGGACTGTATGACAGTGATCAACCCATGGCCGACATTTTCGTGCAAAGCTTCGGTCAGAAGGCCACCTTGGGGATCTGGGCAATTGTTGTGATTGTCCAGTACATGATGGGCTCTAGCATGCTTCTGTCGGCCAGCCGTCAGACTTTTGCGTTTAGCCGTGATGGAGGTACGTTCTCATAGTCAATATGCATGGGTGTATGCCTCCTAATCTCCGTCTCCGTTCGTCCGTCTACCCACACCTAGCTCTCCCATTCTCCGGCTGGGTCTATCGCATGAACAAGTTCACGGGGACACCTGTCAACTCTGTGTGGTACTGCTCGATTCTGTCTATCTTGATGGCGGTCCTTGCGTTTGCAGGTGACCAAGCTATCAACGCGGTATTCGCCATCTCGGTATCAGCTCTGTATATCGCATACGCTGTTCCTATCGTGGCGAGGTTTGTGGGTGATAACGACTTCCAGCCAGGCCCGTTCAATCTAGGCGCATTCGTATGTTTTTCTCCACTCCCATGTCACTATCTAATCTCTCAATCTTGTGTGCGTTTGACAGAGTCTTCCATGCGCGATTATCGCCGTTTTGTTCATGCTCGTGCTGGGAGTTATATTCCTATTCCCAGAAACACCCACTGTGACTGCTGGGGACATGAACTACACCGTGGTGGTGCTTGGGGGAGTGCTTGCGTTATCACTCGTGTGGTACTACTTCCCTAAATACGGAGGGGTGCATTGGTTCACGGGGCCTGTTCGGACCATCGACATCCCAGAGTCTGCAGGGTCAACTGACACGCTGGAGGCAGAGAAGGATAAGAAAGGAGAACCGGASGCTGCTGTGACGAGTGTGCCAGTGTTGTAGGGGATGACGTCTACCAAAAGATGATATACTTATTACTATCTACGTACTACATACTTATTGAAATCACAAAAGGAACCATTTAATCTCGGCGACTTGAGATGAGGATGAGCATCATGGCCGCGGTGACAGAATATGTCACGCGCGGGTCACAGAGCGTGCTAAGAGGGGTGCCGTCACGCATACCCGTCTCTCCTCTCCTCCTGCTCTTTGACCACCACACACACACCCATGGCTGAGAAGATAGTCTACCGTCAGTACAAGGGAGAGTCGGATTTGCCCCATATTATGGCCCTCGTCCAGAGCGAGCTCAGCGAGCCATACGTCGTCTACACTTTCCGCTATTTCCTCCATGAATGGTGAGTACATATGAGTCCCAGAGTGGTCGTGTGACAACACTAAGCTGACCGTTTCCCCCCGTCTAGGCCCCATTTGTCATTCCTCGTATGTCGTCCTCGTCGTACCTGGATTGATTTTGAAATTCAAATTACTTCCCTGTTCCTTCCAGGCATATCCGGACTCGACATCCAACGAACCCATAGGCGCCATTGTATGTAAGCAAAGCGCCCACAAATCCATCTCGAATAGAGGATACATCGCCATGCTTAGCGTCGACAAGCGGTGGAGGAAGAGAGGTATAGGTTAGTTCACATTTTCCGCACAACCTCTCTGCGTTTTACAGAGTGTCTCAATAGATGTTGACGTTATCATGGACGGATAAACCACCTTTGGTGCGGATTCTGCGTTCATTTTTCTTTTCCTTCCCTCTTTTCCTGCCCATTGTGCTGCGTATACGCGCTGTTCGCGTGGATTCTCGTTTGCCTTTGCCATCCCTTTCTAGCTAGCTCGCTCGTACGGCATTCGATTGAAGCCATGAAACTTGGAGGTGTAGACGAGGTGCGTTGGGTCTTATTTATCGTCTTCTGTGTATCCTTACACTCACACGTCTTGACCCTATTCCAACCCCCAGATCATGCTCGAAACGGAATACGACAACCACGCCGCGCTCTCGCTCTACGAATCCCTCGGTTTCATACGCGAAAAGCGACTGTACCGCTTCTACCTCAACGGCAAGGACGCGTTTCGGCTCATCCTGGTCATCCCACCACCTCCATCACGAACAGATTCAGACTCGAGTTCGGAAGATTCGTCGACTTCCCCTCCTACTAATTCGTTTATTCATCAACATAGGCAGAGGTCAATGTGGAGGGCCCCGCCATACCGCGCTATTCCTGTGATACCCTACTCGGACGACGAGGATGACGACCACTGCTCGTCGCGCTGAGTCCCAGCGTGACTGGCCATGGGATGCATGATCCGTCCGAGAGCCCCCCCAACACCCTGACTTTGCACCTTCGCTGTTCGCTTCGCCCTTTNCGTTTTGGGGTTTGGGGTGAGGTCATGACAGGGTGCAGTAATTAGACCCTGCCCAGCTTCGCTCCACTCCCATCTCCCTTTGCCTCATGCTCTTCATCCTCGGCTCTCATACCTATACCGTGACACCCACGTTTATTGCTACTACCCCTCCCACCTTATTTATTCTGCCTTTTTACCCGGTATAATCCTCTCTATACCCTGTACGCTGTACATGTATATTGGYSTCTCTCTCTCTCTCTCTCTCTTNGTGTGTGTGTGTGTGTCCATCTCTTCTCTTCTGGTCATACTTGTCTTCCGTTTCCGTCTCCGTCTCCGTCATCTTTCTATTTCTGTTTCTTCTACAGTACGTTACCTGTTGTACCTATTATTAGGGGTTTCGCCCTCGTGTATTAGTACCCCGTCTTGGCAACTGTATATCCCTCACTCCACTCTAACTTAATATACTTCATGCCGACTAAGCTGGGATGACTGATCGCTCTATGGGCGAGGAGAATGTCCTTCCCTCGTGCAAGCCGTCAATCACCTCCGTCTGATGACCCGCCTACAGTGGGCAGGTGCCGTTAAAGTGGGCGGTATTTGTACTCCACCTGACTTCCCTAAGTTTGTTCGGTACACTTTATGAATTGCTTGACATACTTGACATTCATAGGTTGGAACTGAAGTTCCTCTTGAAAAAAGTGGTGAAAGCATACTTGGAAGTCCGATCGAAAAGTTCATCTCAGCATCCAGCGATAGGACGAGAAAAACAGTCCCATCTGGTTGGCTCAGCGCGGTTCAGCACGGTCAGGTTTGGGATTTTCGTTCAACAAAAATTCCGAGCTGAACCTCAATGGTCTCTCCTTTATACAACTGTTAATTGGATTCAGGGTTTTTAATGGAGTTCAATGAGTATATTTATGAGACTTCTGCGCTAGTATACAGATCAGTTATTCTATTATGCTACTACATGCTACCTTTGGTGGAATCGTAAGGACCAAACCCTCGTTCGTGCAAAGCAGATAGGGAGGTCGAAAGCAGATTCGGGGGTTTGCAGGGAGTTGAGGTAATTACATCCTTCATTCTTGAACCTAACACCGATCTAACTCAGCGAGATGCAACGATGACGCTCATATCAGCAACATACCGATGACTCTCCCTCTTCAGGTAGTGGTCGCTCCGACGCATCTGGGTCGAGACGTATACGTTCCCGGCCAGGCTAGACAAAGGGCAAATACGTCTGTGAGTAACGATGAGGGTTTCAACCACTGAAGCGACAGAAACGCGTACCTCCTCTGGCATTGTCACAGTTGCAAAGGGCGAATCTCTTTTCGACAAAGTTGCCTGAACGCTGGGGCTCGTTAGACTGGCCGTGACATACATTTGCTCAAACACACGACCCTTCTCGTCAATGGGTAGGATCATGAATGACTTATTGAAATTGTCGTCGACGAATTCCAGGATGAGACGCTGGAAGCATTCGTGAATGTATTCCGGATCCGTCCTTGGGTCATTAGGATTATAGTTCCCAAACCAATATGGATCGGTAGTAAGATACGATGCGAGCTCCTGGATGAGCGTAAGCAGGGCCTTATAGTTGGGATGAAGACCGCCGCCGCGGTACATGCCGTACAAGAAGGTTGTCCGGGCCTCCCATCCTCCGACCAGGGAAGACCAAGTAGAAAGCGGAATAAATTCTTTATGACTTGGTTCGGATGGCAAAAGAACCGGTGTCCATACCGGGTCTGGGGGTGTAGGAAGCTGAGTCGTTGTCTTGTTTTGTTGTGCGGGTGTCATAGCCACGTCAGTTTTCGCAGGCTTGGCGAGTATCGCCCAGTAAACAACTACCCAGAATATTGACTCTGCCTCGTGATGAAGCTGGCGTCTCCACGGGTGCGGATGGAGAGGCTTCTGTGGGTCAAATATGCGGCTGGTGACGCCTTCAAATTTCTTGATCCGTTCTGGGAATCGGTTTACATACGACACGACGGAGCATCCTGGGATTGCCTTCAATATTGTGGCATACCCCAAAGGTACTGGACCCCCCAACTCGACAGCTCTGGCAATGAAGATTGGGGTGCCCTGACAGATTGTGTCAGCAAATGTGTGGTGAACATGGATGGACACTGACGATTCGATCAGCTGCATCCTCAGCAGTTCTTTCTCTCCCTTTAAGATCTTCACTGCAATTGAAATCGATCACGAGCGTTGACGTTTCCTGGGGGTCATCGCTATATTCGAGCCCCATGTTAGCTAGTAACGTACTCGGTGAACAAGCATCTACGCACCTGTTATTCAATAAAAACTTGATAAACGAAGGCTTGCGTTCTTGCGCCTCCAAAGAGGCATCGGTGAGCACCTCAGTTGAAGAGGTCTGAGCGGGCCCCTGATCTGTTTGGGTCGGTGAACAAGCCTTCTGGTAATTTTTGAGGCAAAGGATATTTCCTTTGCTAAAATCCCGATGAAGGATATTGCGCTCTGCGTAGAGAAAGCGGGAGACTAGGGGGAGGGTAAGCACACGCAGATAGGCTGAAGACCACAAACTTACTTTCTAGAGCGTCGTACGCAACCATGAGCATCTCTCGTGGGGTTTTGATAGACATGAACGGATCCCCTTCCTGTTTTAACCCCAAACGCACTGTCTCTCTATGCTTGACAAGACTAGAGGATATCCTTTCTTCGTGCACTAGCTCGACAACCCCGGGGACTGGGCCATCGCGGTGTATGGCTTTGAGTATGCCTACTTCATTGAAGCGTGTGTCCTTTCGACATAGTTGGTCCTTGATGACTCTGGTCGGCTAGCCTGCGACCTTGGGCGGGTCCAGAGATTCGCCGACGAAAACATGGGTGCGTGTGCCGAAGGAACCTCGTGCATAGCGGCAGACGAAGCGGGGGCAAAAAACCTGCCGAGGTTCGCTGTCTTCCTTATTCTTGACCTCGAKAGCGAAGGTATAAGTGCAGACGCCCGTGGCYTTGTCGTGGGCCATTATGATAGAWGAGTCCTGGAACYTCGGGAAGTCGTAGAGAAAGTATACCAAGGCATACGCRACCCGTYGRGTGAAGCGGCTTGTCCACTGAAATGTGAACTTGTATACCCTATCACCAGCGATGCCAACGAGCAGGTGAAACTCCTTCTCTGAGATGAGTAACCCAAAAGCAGCTTTGAAATCGGGTCGAGCGAGAAGCAGGAGGTCGAGGTAGGTAACCGCCTGTTGCAGTTGTCCTGGCTCGGTTTTCCCCTTGGATGCATCCTTTCCGGCAAGTCTGATGCATGGCCAGGGAACCTTCCTCTCGTCCTTCCCACTTTGCCAATCCTTCTCGAACGCGGCAACTATGTCGGGTTTACTTTCGACATGATTAACGTGTCTGGGTTGGGTCTCATGTGGGGTGCTTTTAAACACGAGCAGTTCGGGGAAATCTGGAGAAACGTGAGTGAGGTAGAAAAAGCGAGGTTTCAGCGCTCAGCACTCACTGTTTTCTTGCTTAATCCATTGCGARGCCCGGTTTGCATCCTCCACGAATGTGGAGCGTGAGCTGAACCCAGGTGTGGTGGTAGGTGATGGATTTAGGGTAGGATTGGTTAAATCCAGGCCAATGAGATCCAGCAACTGCTTGAAGCATTTCTCTTCGTATTGTTCGAGATTTTCTTCGTCTCCCTTTGAGGGTTGCTGCAGGTTGTAAACAGCAGAGTAATGGGTCATGGTCGTTAAAATAAGTGTTTCGGTTGGAAATTAACCATGTTTTTCGAGGGCTAGGATCATGATGGAAGACCTCGCCCAGGACGGTCAAAGCACAGAAAATGTGGTGGCAGTGTAGTTAGTAAGTCCTTCCTCACCTTCCTCACCAAACTTGAACGGTTGGCTCCTCAGTCGAGCAGAATTGCGTTTGGGTATGAAGCGTGATATCCATTGGAATATTATGATCGTCTAAGCGTTACTCTACTGGAGAGAATAAGTGACTTTTACTACTTCCGGCCCCAAAAGTCTGCTAGAAGTAGCTCTCGAATACGTAGCTTAAGTTAACTAGCTAGTGAGGGTCGATAAATAAGTTTACAACTCGTCGTGATCATGGTTGAGAGGCTCCTGGTCGCCACCTGCACCTCCAGCGCCGGCATACAACTTGGTAGTGATGGGGTTGATGACACCCTGCACTTCAGCCAACTTCTCCTCGAGGTCCTCAGTGGAGGCGCTCGAGCCGTTCTCGTCGATCCAGTCGGTGGTCTCCTTGATGGTGGCGAGGACAGTCTTCTTGTCCTCGTCAGAGAGCTTGCCACCGAGACCCTCCTGGTCACCGAGTTGGGTCTTGAGACCGTAGACGAAGGAAGAGAGCGAGTTGAGAGCTTCGATGCGCTTGCGCTGGGCCTCATCCTCGGCGGCGAACTTCTCAGCCTCGGCAACCATGCGGTCAATGTCTTCCTGGCTGAGACGGCCCTTCTCGTTGGTGATAGTGATCGACTCAGACTTGCCACTATAAGAGCCAAAGTTCAGTCAGATACAGCTCAGAGATGGAGGGGTGGAAGAGTGCGACTTACGTTCCCTTATCGGCGGCGGAGACCTTCATGATACCGTTGGCGTCAATCTCGAAGGTGACTTCGATCTGAGGAACGCCACGAGGTGCGGGAGGAATGCTCGAGAGCTCGAACTTGCCGAGGAGGTTGTTATCCTTGGTGAGAGAACGTTCACCCTCGAAGACCTGGATAAGGACAGTAGGCTGGTTGTCGGCGGCAGTGGAGAAGCTAAAAACATGTATGAGTAACGAATACCAAGGTAAAGGCTTATGACAACTTACATCTGGCTCTTCCTGGTGGGGATGACAGTGTTACGGGGGATGAGCTTGGTGAAGACACCACCAGTGGTCTCAATACCGAGAGTGAGGGGGCAGACATCGACGAGGACGACATCAGCAGTTCCCTCAGCACCAGAGAGGATACCACCCTGGACAGCGGCACCATAGGCAACAGCCTCATCAGGGTTGATACCCTTGGAAGGCTCCTTGCCGTTGAAGTACTCCTTGAGGAGCTGCTGAACCTTGGGGATACGAGTGGAACCACCGACGAGGACAATCTCGTTGACATCCTCCTTCTTGACGTTGGCATCCTTGAGAACCTGCTCAACGGGCTTGAGGGTCTTGCGGAAGAGATCGACGTTGAGTTCTTCGAACTTGGCACGGGTGAGGGTCTCCGAGAAGTCGTTGCCATCCTCAAAGCTTTCGATTTCAATGCGGACGGACTGTTGGCTGGAGAGAGTTCGCTTGGCCTTCTCGACTTCACGCTTGAGTTTACCGAGAGCGCGGAGGTTCTTGGTGACATCAGTGCCGGTCTTCTTCTTGTACTGCTTGACGAGGTAGTCGATGACTCGGTTGTCGAAATCTTCACCACCAAGATGGGTGTCACCAGCGGTGGCCAAGACCTCGAAGACACCGTCGTCGATGGAGAGGAGGGAGACATCGAAAGTTCCACCACCGAGATCGTAGACGATGATCTGGGATTCACCACCCTTCTTGTTGAGACCGTAGGCGATGGCGGCAGCGGTGGGCTCGTTGATGATACGGAGGACCTGGAGACCGGCGATAGTTCCGGCATCCTTGGTAGCCTGACGTTGAGCGTCGTTGAAGTCTAAATGACACGTCAGCAATCAGAAAAAGTCAGCGGAACGCGGAATATACATACAGGCCGGGACAGTGACAACAGCGTGGGTGACCTTGTGGCCGAGGTAGGCCTCAGCGGTCTCCTTCATCTTTCCAAGGATCATGGCGGAGACTTCCTCGGGAGTGAACTCCTTGGTCTCGCTCTTGTGCTTGATAGAGATGACAGGCTTGCCGTTCTTCTCCTTGACTTTGAATGGCCAGTGCTTCATGTCGCGGACGATGTCAGGATCGTCCATCTTGCGACCAATGAGACGCTTGGCGTCAAAGACGGTGTTTTCGGGATTCGAGTGGAAGGCGTTCTTTGCGCTGTCACCAACACTGGAGAAAGATGGTCAGCGGAGAGCCATGGGGGTGTAGTAGGTGGCGACTTACAGTCGTTCTTCGTCAGTGAAGGAGACCCATGAAGGAGTGATACGGTGACCCTGGTCGTTGGCGATGATTTCTACGACACCACCGCGAGTGACACTAGACTTTGGTGAGCCAGCGATTCAGAGCGGTTCAATGATTCGACATACCCAACGCAAGAATAACTGAAGGCGAGCGCAATGCGGTCAGAAGCAATCTAATAGACTAAACAATGTCTCTTACGTTGTTCCCAAATCTAAGGATCGTCATTAGCATGCTATCGAGACTTTCAGGGCTCCGTCCCCACTCACCAATACCGATGACAGTTCCATACTCAGGATGGGCCTCCTCAGCCTGTACCGCAGGCGTCGTGAAAGAAAGGAGGGCGAGGAGGGCGAAAATGAAAAGAGAGATGGAGGAGAGGATATGGCGCGACTGGCGCTGTGTTGGTAGACCCGCCATGGTGGTGGTCGTGAGCGTTTGGAAAAAGATGGGAGGACGAGGGCGCGCTATTTATTCACTCAGCGGGCGACGTGTCACATCGACGTGGCTCCCGTCACGTGCCATCAAAATCACTCCATTATGCCCGTCCCGACGTCCCTACAAGTCCTTGGAAAATACTAGAAAGTACACTAAGCAGACTGGGATGAAAGCTCATTAACCACTCGCTCCAGCTATTGCCAGAAAACTCGTTCCGTACTGACCTCTCCGCCGACGTCGACGTCGACGACCCGTCCTCCTCCTCAGGCTCCAGCGGCAACGCTCCGATGATGGGAGGATCAGCATCTCCCTCATCTGATGCAAATGATGGAACACGTTCAGCCAGCAACGACGGCGTTTCGAAATTCTCCACCCCAGATGGCGACGCCACCACCAACTCCCATGATTCCGAGTTCTGTCTTGAAATCAACCGGGGGTTTCCTTCCTGCAGCTCCCTGACCTTATCCCGCAGCTCTCTCACGTCCCCCTCCAGACCCTTCAGCCCGTCCGTGTCGTTGCCCTCTTTCAGGACTTCGATCTGCTGGACCAAACCTTTCAGTACCTCCTTGCACTTCTCGATACTGTCCATCCTCTCTACCTGAAGTCTCATGCCTGCATCCGTATCCGCCACCTTCTTCCCCTTCACCACCATCTGCTGCTGAATGGTCAGCACCACCGGCTGGCGTTCCAGCGCCTTCCGGATGATGGTCTGCGTGCAGGCCTCCGTCCGACCGTACCTCATCAACGGCGCCCCGGCCTCTGCGATCGACCTGAAAAACGCGTCCTTGGACCGCAGCTCGCTCTCCCGACTCTCCGCGACGAGGGTGTTCACCTCGTTCCACCGCGTCGTCACAATCACGACATTGGGATAGGCGTGCTCCCCACACATCTTCTGAAACATCACCAAATTTTTCTTCGCCACAGCCCCCATGCGGACATCAGCGATGCGATGGAAATAGAGGATGCCGTGGAGGCGTTTGCCTTGTGTAAACCTATCGATTATAAATGCAATGATGAATGACCATTTACTCTAAATGATATGATAGGACGACGTACTCTTGGGCCAGAAACCCGGCGATGTTGGCAAGGACATCCCCATCGCTCTGTGAGGAATCGTCAAAGCCAGGCGTGTCGATTAATCGGACTCGCTGGCCATCCACCTGGAATGGCTCTGACACGGCGACCTCCTTCGTGCACGACTTGAGTCCGGAACTGACGGGCAGGGATGAATTGCTGGCTAGATTAATGAACTACGCACAATAACGTCAAAATGAATTGAAAAGGCAAATGAAGGTGCAGCCACTCACGGATGTCTTTCCAGACCCGCTCGGCCCCATTACCCTGTAGGTGTGAGCATTAGAATCATCGTCGAGTTGGCCTCAGATAGGTGTGAAGCTTACAGAATATGGGCCTCGTCGTTCGGCTGAGCGGCCCCATTAGGTTTTGGCGCCGGGCCTGCCGGCGCGTCGGGCGTAGGATCTCTCTTCGCAGGCTTGAACTTCTTCGACTTGGGAGAAAACTTGGTCTCGATACGATATCGGGGAATGCCAGACGGAGATCTTCCTCGAGTTCGAGTCTTGGGCTGAGCCGGAGGAGCAAGTGTAGATGCCGGCATCATCACGGTACAACGATGGCTCGGGTGAAGAGAAGAGAAAGAGGCGGGAATGAAGTAGTTGTTGTTGGACTCCCTTCACCTTCATCTCGACAAGTTTTTATTCTTCTCGGGAATTGAGATCGAATCTCTTTCTCGACTGGGGACTGCTTCGACAGCCCAAAAGCTCCCGTTTCAAGCATGAGAGCTGGAAGGCAAGCAAAGTCGCGCGAAACGAACAGGTGGCCGTCTCAAGGAATTGGCGTGCATTCCGAATGTAAGACAGATTTACATATCTGTAATACACAATAACGTTAGAGGTTGTTTAGTGAGGCGACAGCCAAACTTACGGGAGGTTAACGTTAGAGTACAATATGAAAATGAACATAATAGGCGATCGATGCCCTGTTCATCCACTTTGTGATGAAGGATGACGCTTTCCGCAGGGCTATCAATCCAACATCTGGTGTGCTCCTTGAAACGTGGCCATGGCGTTTCGCGACTTCCCTCTGACCCCAAAAGTGTCAACTCGAAAGCGGAGGCGATGCTGTTCGGAGGAAAGCACTCCGTATCACCGTTGGTTGTTGAAGCCGTTGCATGGAGGCTGAGGAGCCTCGTTGAGTTCAGACGCGTCGATTCGCGATTCTCAAGGATGCGTGCAACGTCGTGCGATAGATAGTCATGGCAGCCTGCCTGGACGCCCCACAAAGAAGCTCATTGTGGAGAGACTTTGCTGCACAGAGACACGCGTCCTTCAGCTGGAGGTTTGGAGATTCCGACAGACTATGGAACACTCACCTATTTGGCCGTTCAAGCTGTCAACTCGACCCTTTGAGCAGACCACGACCCATTCACACAACGGCCGGGGGCACCAGTCACAAGATAGCCTTTTCCGCAACAATGAAACCCCCACAGATGATAGGCATTAGAGTCAGGAGGTAAAGATGATACGTGAAGGGATATTGGCCGGGAGTCGCGTCGGCGTTCAAGCGAGATGGGCCCTAAATCAGGGTTCCCGATTTGTCCTGTTTCCTAATCCGAAATTGGCTTCAGGACCATGAGGCAACGCTTACGACCCGTCCCTGTCTTTGCTTTACCATCTCCATTCGACCTTCGCTGCCAGGCACCCTCCAAGGGCTTCTGGGCAAGCAGATTATCTCCACGCTCAAGGTACCGCTCGCAAGCCCTCTCTATTACCCCCAATTATCGCACGAACATCTCCACCTACGTATTTCGCAACATTCACCGAGATCCGTTGTTACAGGAATTCATACGCTGTCCAATTTAGCGATCCCAGCTCCCTCTATTTGAGCTCTCAAAAAGGCCTATGCGCTTATCTGGTCCTTTGATTCATGTCCAAAAGCTCTGGAAGCAACAAGTCTACTCAAGGATCACGAAGCCCTGAATCGAGGCAACAGCAGCAGTCAGAGCGTAGCGGCAGACGAACTTCTTCTAACCGGTATCCCCTCACCTCATACATCTCGTCTCCGCAGGCAAGAACTGTTAGCTCACCAGAACATAACCGGCCCACTCGCGAACCTATCGGTTTCAACCAGCCCTATGGCTTGCCGCGACCTCGTTCTTCCTACACGAGGTATTTGCCTTTTACATACTGTTACCCGAGAAACCTGATTTCATTCAGGACCACTTCGCCCCATGCAAGCCTTGCAAGCGGACCTCTCACCAGCCCTCTCGCTCCGTCTGCAGATTTGCAGCGGCCGGCTCTGAGCTTGACCCTGAGCAGTATGTGACTCACCTCATTGCTGTTCATCACACATCTCTTACTCTAGGGTTGGGCCCTAGATTCTTCGGAACGCACCTCGTTGGCGTCCTCGCAATCCTTCGCTTCTGTTTGTCCCCTCTTTCTTCCTGCATCCCCGTCGGTTGTTTGACAAAACGCCGCCGTCCTCGTATCTCTTTATGATATAGTTGGCATCAGGGCACAGTCTTCCATATCAAGATTCACCTGCTGTTGCTCAAACGCCATCGGAATCATGTAAGAGTCCTTCCACTCTCTTTCCCTCCCCAACCTCGACTGATGCTTAATTCACCCGCAGCTAATTTCCCCACACTCTCTCCCGTGCGTCCAGTCGAAACGTTTTGATGTTCTTCGTCCTGTGGTAATCGCGAATATGTCCCCTCTCTTAGGATGCTGAAAATATCCCGCTCGCGAGTAACACCATATACGAGCGGCAACTCTTACAAAAGAAGCATGGCTTCCCGCTTTGGATTCCCCACCCCAACGTCCGTTTACCAAAATCGTACACCGACAAAGGCGTCAGTGTCGGGGACGTTGGGATTATTACGCCCCATGGCGCCTTCGACTACCTGTTCAACGTGTGCTTGCACGCGGAGCACCCTAATAATTCAGGGCAGCTTCCGGAGAATTTCGTTCCGTTGCTAATCCAACAAAAAGATATCACTGAACACCCAGAACACGGCCCAGGAAGTCATATCTGCAGCTCTACTGTAACTTCTTCCCGAAAAACCAAGTAAGCGGACGGCATTTGTTTCGAAATCCGTATCGGTAACACCGAGTAATCTGTTTTACAGGTGCTTATCGTTCCAGAGTGGAGAATCGGAAGGCGCCATTTTGACTTTGCCGGAAGGTGCTATCCACGAGGACGTACGCAACCTCACCAAATTCCGAGAGTACGCAGCCCTACATGCTCCGAGCTGGTACAGATTCGCCAACGGAGTGTGTGGCCGCGAAATAGAAAACGGCGAGCTTCATCTCGTCACTGGGTGCGATAAGACGACGTCATGGGGGATGGCCACTTTCTCCAGGCTTTCATCCCAGGTCGCAGTCCCCACGTCGCTCGACTTCAGGTTTGACACTGACGCGGATGGTTGCATCTGTTCTTGGGAGCAAGCTGGCAATGCGGAAGTCAAGTCCAATTCGAACGCCCAGGATTCGGAAGGTAATCGGTTTAGGAACCAGTGCACATTCATTCGGTCGTATACTGTGACCTTGAGTGAAGAAGAGTGGGCGAAGGTACAGGCCAGCGTTGAAGTTAGTGGGTATGCTTCCGATGCCACTACTGACACCGTTGCCTCGAGGAGCTCGAATCTCTCGAAAAATGCTCTGAAGCGTCTGTTCTCTAGCTTCAGTGAGTAATACTCAAAGCTCCAGCCATGTTGATTTGACGCCTTTGTCAGGTCAAAAGAGCTATCCTTCCTCGCAACGTTCGCAATCAAGCACGACAACGAAAAGGTTCACTGATCTACCTACTCGAGTAAGTTGTTTATAGCCTATCCATCTTTGGGTATAAAGTGACCACCTCCACTTCTTCCAGACGCCCCACCCTTCCACGATTATCAACAAATTGCTTCTAACGAAGGTGGCTTCGACTTATCCAAATTCTTTTCGTCTTCTCATCTGAGAACAGCACCCCCGGGCACGTGTAGGAGTAACGCATGACGAAGAATGGGCCGAGCTGATACCAGATGTGGGTTTCTCTGTTCGTCGAGACACCGAGCCCGTCCTAATCGTGTTATATTTAGCCATGTAACCCGCCTTCGCCGACCGTTCTCTGGGAAGATATTCAAGCAAGGTTCGACGTTATCTTGGACGCATCAGGTACGTCATTGCACAACTAACTCTCATGAAGCCTACTCAACATTGAGCTGTAGGCGGTGCCTATCTCTCGCTCAAGGAGCCCCCCTCGTCGGGTCTCGAACAAAAGCCTATCCTTGCAGATATCGAAGTGCCTCTCGTCGAAAGCGGACCATCGTCTATCTCTCGAACTGCTTCCGAAAACGAAGTCGACCATACCAAATATACGCTGGAGTCGTTGATGGAGTCACTGGCGACGTCAGAGACCCCTGACCCGGCGGAGGCTCGCCTTCTCGTCAAAATGCTTTCAACACAGCCCCCACCTGCCTTTCCTGCGCTTCAAAGGGTGTTACTACCACTCTTTTGTCCCCAAAACCCAGCCACACATTCCGTAGGATTCGCTGTCATGGCGTCGTACTGGGAGAACCCTTTTGTCAGGGAGTCAAAGGAGCCCAGGTTGACTTCCGATCGACTTGCGTGTTTCACGTTTTTTCTTGACCCGGCCCTCGTGTCATGGTCGCTCGAAAATTGGGAAACCCAGTTCAAATCGTTCAAGGCAGTAACAAAAGACGGGACAAGGATAGTTGGAGTAGAATCCGTGGCGATTGACATGCTGAAGAAATGGCTCCTCGTGGCTTTTCAGCAGCTTGCTCACCTATCCGCAGCGTCGGAGACGGAAAGCCAGGCTGAGTGCGAGCGTTGTGTCCTTGAGGTTGGGATGTACCTGGTGGATATTCTCAAGCAAAAGGACAACGTTGCTCGGATCTACGAGGATGCGCTCCTTGACGTTCTCAAGTTCCATGCCACGCTGATCGACCAGTTACTCCTCATTCCTCGTCCACAGTCGCAAGCCTCCGATTTGTTGGTAGAGTCTCCGATATCGCCCTCGGTACAGCAGTCTCTGCGACGGGGTCACAAGAAACGCGGGTCGTCGCTATCACTATCCAATATCATTTTCTCCAATCCTTTATCGCCAACCCCTGCTACCCCTTCTCCGAAGCCTCAGACGCCCACGTCCACTGCCCCATTGAAGCATCCGGCAGAGCATGCTATCGCACTTTTTCTCGAGCATCTCAACCATCACCTCCTCCACCTAACCTCTTCCCAACTCTGGTCCGTTTTACCGCCTTTATTCAGGGGATTGGCCTTTTGCGCATCTCCGCTCCCTCGACTCACGCTTCAAGTGGCTCACAACAAGCCAATTACATTGGAGGATAGAATCGTCGACTTGCTCAATACGCTTGCTCCGAGCGCGTCCTTTCCGACTTGCGTGCAAATCCTCAAGCATTACTTATTTCCTTACACTCCACCGGAAATTGAAGAGATGAATCTTACCCCTCAGGCGACGGGCCAGAACGAAGATACGGGCGAAGGCGCGGCCACATTGAAGGAATTCCCATTTCCTGTCGCACCGGCGGGGCCTCCTACTTCACCAAGCTCGGCCAGCCAGCAGGACGCTTCAGACCACAAGGTTCTCGACTCCCTGTACCTGATGATTACGACGGGGTTGGGGGCGAGCAGGACGCTTCGCAATTACGTCCGTCGGGCCCTTGCTGCGCGTTTGGAAAACGTGTATCATTCGCAGGATACGCCTTCGGCCAATCGTTCGGTGATCGACCAAGACCTGCTGGACGTTGTCTGGCTGAGGCATAACCCTATCAGTCTAGATCGGACGCCGACACCGACGATACCGACGGAGCCTCGGACATTGGCGAGTAGTATCGATGCTTGGGTTGTCTGGGACGTGGATCTTCCGACACTCGAGTTGTCGCCCTCTCAGTACAATCTCTATGAAAAGGTTGGGGATGGGAGGGAGCATATATTGGAGGAGTCGGCTGGGATTCTGAAGGATATCTACCAGGAGTTTGATGGGCGGGAGGAAAGGACGTTGAGTGGGGATGAGTGCGAGTTGGATCCTATTAATGATGGGTTGAAGTGCCTTTCGGCTTACTTGGTCTCCCTCCAGTATGTTCTTTGTCGCTTTAGTTAGGATTGATTCTCACAATATTCTTCATTCTTTGTAGGTCTCCAGATGGCTCTCCATTTATCGTGAATGCCTTTCACCCCGGAGATGCTCCCACTCCTCTTCTCCGCAGTATCACAACGTTGCTTTCGAGAGACTTTAGCAGATGTAACACTCCGCTTCTTGCAGAGATCTTGCTCCTAGTCTGCGACCATGTGACCGACGATAACACTGCGGGGATCCCGACTCTCATGATGGACAAGCACCTACTCAACCCCATCTCCCCGGAATGGATCGACAATTGGAAGCGCCTGCTCAGCATCCCAACGCTCATGCACGTCAGTCGCCCGCAGACGAGAAAGGCCATCATCGATGCCTTGCACGATGTCTATTTCGCTATCAAGGACATTCCTCCCGCCCGGCAAGCGCTGGCAAATCTCGTAGTCGAGATGTGCCCGAGTATGATTGGACCTTCATTCTGCGATCCACTGTGGAGGATTTTGGAGGATGATGCAGTTTCGCTGATCTCTCATCTGGATTCACCCGAACCCTCTGCTTCCGTACGCCTCCTTACCCACCTGGCCTTCTCCCAGCCCGAGTCAATCGCCCTACCAGTCATACGCACCCTTATTGATATCTTTTCGCAAATCTCTTTCACCGCCGTCTCAGCATCGCAAATTGTCCAAAGGGTGTCGCTCTACCTTTTTCAGTCGTTTGTGAGCATGCTCACAGAGGTGGTGTCCGTCTCATGCAGATTACTGCTCCTACAGTTTCTCATGCGTCTTAGGGCCGACCGAAACCACCGAGTCTATCTAGCTGTCGAAGGATACGATACCAATGGCCTCATTTCCTATCTCGCCTCCCTCATCAACCGCGTTCCAGACTCTCTCATGAAAGCCCATCGAGATGAGATTCTGGAAGAACACGTTGCCCGGACGCGTCAAGCGCGGCCGCGACCAGGATCAAACAGGGCCGCCTCATCCTCCCATCCAGCTGGTCGCAGTCGATCGCGAACTTTGCTGTCTGACGTCTCGAGCCCACGAGAATATACCCCGCTGTGGCAGTTGCCCGAGGTCCTGACGTTCACAACCGCAGACGCTGATTCTGTCAAGAACTTCGTCATTTCATACGACACCGACACCGAAGGCCCGAATCGCCTTGTGGAACTTTCCGTATCCAAATATCTCCACGCTCTCGCAACCCTCATTGAAACAGAACCCAGCTGGGAGCTTGTTTCATACATCCTCTGCCACCTACCTGTCCAGCTCTCCAACAAACACCTTTTCTGCGGGCCCAATGCCCGTGCCTCCGTCACCAAGCTTTTATCCGTTCTTTGTATCGGTATCATTCGTGGTGACCTTGCCTCGCAAACCGCCGACAACTGTCCTGAGAATCTCAAGTTGCGAGATCTTCAAGGGCTGGCGCAACATACATTGTCGACACTCCTCAGCTACAAGACCAACTTCGATCTGGGGCAGAGAATAATCTTGCTGGATGCGTTTCAGTCGGGCTTGGATGGTCCTTTTTCCACCATCAAGTGCAGTCTTCACGCCCTCGCCCTTTCGGCGTACGAAACACCCGTCGCATGTTCGAAGGCTCTCCCTCAAATCCTCGAGAAGCTGTCCCAAATCATGTCGAATCCCAACATGGCCGTTCACATTCTCGCCTTTCTGAACATCGTTGGAACGATCCCTTTTTTGTACGCAAGCTTCACGGAGGACGACTTCAAAATGGTGTTTGGAGTTGCCCTGCAGTACCTCCAGCACTACAATCAGCTGCGGGAGTCTCCGACTCGTTCGTGGGCACTCTCCCAGCACGTGCGCCAGCAGTCATATTGCGCCGTATACACCTGGTTCTCAGTATTGAAACCTCCAGATCGGCAACGTCATATCCCTTATATCACCCGGCAATTGCTACTTGCCAACGAGGGAAGGGAAAAGGTGGATGGCCTCACGCAGGTATGCTTCGATTGGTTGGCGCGCAACACGTTCGGTCAGACAAGCTCGAAGACGGTCGTTCGCGACATCGCTCTTCACCCCCTCATCGCTAAACCAGACAGCACGCCGTTTAAAAAGACTTGGATGATGGCGGACATGTTCATCTCTGTCAGGCCTACGAATAGGCCTGGGTGGGTTGAGTTCATGTCCAGGCGTCCTTCAGGCTCCGCTTCGCTAACATGCAGGGTGGATGATTTCCTCGCTTTCGGAAGGCTGGATGGTAATGAAGAGGTGGATGGTTTCGTGAAGGTTCTTGCAGGGTATTGGGAATCACTGGAAGACTCTGAGAGCCAAACCGGCATGGTGTGTCAATTTACATCACCTCTTCATGAGCAAGGATTTAATGACTCATACTCGCAGCAGGAAGCAGCTCCTGGATCTCGGCAAAGTATGCACGAGTCGGAGCATGAGCAGCTTGCTTTTGCTAACCGCGTCCTGTTTCACCTCACACCCATCCCCGATCCCTCGGCTACACCCCCACCTATCAACGACGTCACCGATATCCCCTCCCTGACCAGGACTGTCAACCTTCTGGACAAAGTCCCCGTCATTGATACACACAAGGTCGGAGTGCTGTACGTGTCCCCTGGACAAACCAACGAACAGGAGATTCTACGTAACGAATATGGGTCTCAAGCTTACACCCGCTTCCTTGACGGTCTTGGGAAACTCATCCGCATCCGCACGGAGAAAGACGTCTACACTGGTGCAATGGATTCGAGTGAAGACGGAGAATATGCATATGCTTGGTGGGACGACATTCGGCAGATTCTTTTCCATACGGCGACGATGATGCCCAACCACGAACATGACCCGAATTCAAACTTCAAGAAACGGCACATTGGGAACGACTATGTCAGGATTGTGTGGAATGATTCCGGGCTTCCTTATCGGTTCGATACGCTCTCTACCCAGTTCCAGTTTATCAACATCGTCATTGAGCCCCACTCGCTGGGCACCATCTCGGCGTTCTCCAACGACGCGCACGAGAATGAATTTTTTCGGGTTAGCGTGCAGAGTGCAGCAGGGATGACTGAGTGTACGCCTGTTGGACAATTCAAGATAGTCTCGGCAGTCAACCTACCGCATTATGCGAGGCAGCTGACCGTCCTTACGGATTGCTTTACGTCGATCTTCTCGACTACGGCTCATGACACTCAAAGGGTGGAAATCATCACGAATTGGAATGCGAGGCTGGATGCAATGGGGAGGTTCAAGAAACAAGTTAATGACTACGTCCAAAGTCAAACCACGAATAACAATACGACCGCTAGTAATAACGATAACACAACTAACTAACATATAGGCTTTCCTTTTTTAACTACTCGATGCATTCATGTACTTTTAACGATACCGCAATATCCGTTCTCCTGCACGTTTCAAACGTGAAATGAGCACCAATCGGTCGCTGTTGTTAAGGCTTATTCAAGCTTACCCACTAACAAAACCTGAAGCTACTTACTAGAATGAACCTCGATTCGTTCCAGATGTATACCAGATTGCTGGGATCTGGAAAGCCGCCCAGAAGGTGACCACGTTGATTTCATCTTGACACGCGTTTGACGGTGGTCCGGAGGTGATCCCCTCGGAGGTAGGTGCACGTTTTTCGTGAAACATAGGTCCACGCACCCTCCCGCAGCATATCAAGCGGACCTACCGTACTTTTTGAATTGATTTCTCAGATAGGATATGAACATAGAGGGTCTTGTCGTGCCCATGTTGCGGCGGGGGGTGCGCGTTCAAACTTACCCTTCTTGCGCCGCCAACCTTCACGGGATGGTATGTCTTTATTCGGCTGGAGGGACCCTGGAATGCGTAGAGTCACAACCCTGGTTTACCTTTCGAGGAACTCGAAATGTGAAACGTGAAACCAAAGGTCCGAACAGGCCTGTACAGAAGACATAGTACAAAACGAAGAGACTAGGGACAATGTGAAGTACACAAAACCTCATTCCCCTTGCCATTTCCTACAAGACTACAGTAGTAGTTTCCCCGATAATCGAAACACCAATTTAATCGAGAACGACAATCATGCAGGAGTCGTACGCCGCAGTGTACCGCAGGCCGTGGGCCGCCAGTGCGAGTGCTACGAGTTCTTATCCTAGGGCTCAAGCCCACACGAATATTCCGAAGAAAGACGTCTGGATTGCGTGAGTAGTAGTGTTGCTGATTTATTCCGTTTCTTAGGGTTAACGCGCTATGTGGAATCGAATAGCATTCTGGGCAGAAGCGGATCCGGGAAGACATCGGTGAGCGACCTGATACTTAATTAATACCAGAGCGACAGCTGCTTACCTTGCACGCTTTTCACAGCTCGTCAACCAGATAATCGGCAGCAGGTCCGATGGGTCGAAAGCCCCTGATTACTTCGAGGTTGGATCGGGTGGTAGCATGAACTCATGCACGAAGCAAATCCAAGTCTCCCCGCCCATCCCACTGGACGATACTCGCCAGCTAAGGCTCATCGATACCGTTGCATTCGATAATGACGACCGGACCGACTACGACGTTCTCGTCGAACTGTCAGACCACCTCTCCAGCCTGTGAGTAGCCCACCTCCGGTCAGAGCCAGATCTTCCGATCTAACCCATGGTCTCTCCGATGACAGCTATCGCAAGAAGATCGTCCTCAACGGGGTGATCCTTCTACACCGGATATCCGACGTTCGCATGGGTGGTTCCCCGAAGATCAACTTCGACATGGCTCTGAAAATCTGCGGGGAAGAGTTCTACCCCAACATCGTTTTGATGACGACGAAATGGAGCAAGGCTGGACCAACTCCCGTTGAAGTGAAGCGCGAAGAAGATTTGAAAACGAATCCCAGGCTATTCCATCCCTTGCTGGTGGGAGGAGGAACGTATATGAGATACGACGGTACCGCAGAGAGTGTCTGGAAGGCGGTGGAGAAATTGTCCCGGATGGAGGGGAAGGCGTTGCACTTGCAGAAGGAGTTGGTCGATTTGGAGTATCCGTTGGACATAACTGAGGCTGGGACCCATGCCACTTTCGCTTCTCGAAGAGGGAGTCGGGTTCCCTCGCCAGAGCCAACTGAGGAATCAGCAGGCAAGGGCCGGCAGGACGGAGGAGCACACGAGAGAGTTAGCGGATTCGAGCATCCCACTACCTTCCCCGGGCCTCAGATACTTGGCGGCACCGAGCTCCCAGGCGTTAGCCACATTCCGCTCCCTCTCGAGACAGCAACTGGGAGCGTTGAGGTTCAAGATGGCGTGAGCGAGGAGGAACTTCAAACCGCAAGACCTGGCCCTCACCCGTCGTTCAAAATGATGCCAGAGGTGACGCATTTCCAGCCTTATTCCCTTGACAAGTGCCAGCCAGCTCTGCAAGAGCGATATCAACAAACCATTCGAGAATCGCGGGAGTTGAAGGAAATGACGCGAGTCAGTTCCCAGTGGGACCATCCTGGGTCGATCCCTATGCCTCTTCCAAGACCTGCTCGTTCGAAAGGAGTAGGCGTATCTCTAGAGGCCGAGGAATCTCGACAAGCCATTCAAGAACTGCTGGAGTTGGAGGAAAGGAGGCGAGGAATTTCCCATCAGGATCATCCCAGGTCGACATCGAGGTCCCCTTCGAGACCCGCTAGTCCAATGTCGTTCTCAGACGAGATAGCTTCACGGAAAGCACCGGCACCTCCCATCCGGTACAACGCAACTCGGTGGGATGACGGGCACGGGTTCCATGCCCAGGTGAAGAATGCCACTATGGCCAGCGGTGGTTGGAATGTTGCGCAGAATATGAGCTTTCCTAACGATGGGTACTACCCGAGGAGACCGTACGCTACCGGCTCGAGATCGTCATCGTCGTGTTCGTTCTTCCCAACAAGAACGTTGGACATGCAGGTCGAGTACTAGGTATATCCTAATAATAGGCACGCGTTGTTTATGTATGTTTATGTAAATTGGTTAATTTTGATCGGATGTCAGCATCGTCAACGGAACAGTGGAGGCTGGCGGGAACCAAGGCTGGACAAACAGAAGCAGGTATTTAAGCAGCCCGCCGGTCCTCTTTGGAGCCCTATCACTTTGAACCATGCCCGCCATGGCTGGTCTACGGCTCCTCGCCACGCCCGTTCCCCCCATCATCGCTGAGGACTTGCCCTGGGACATCGCTTCTCAGTTCATCTTCGACTTCGCTCTAAGGCAGATCTCGAATGTCTTCTCTACTATCAAGCTCTCTGGTCTCAATCTTATCCACGCCGGGAAGGCTGTGGTCTTGGCTAGCCGCCCTGGTGCTACCCCCGTCTTGGAAATCGCCGCTGCTCCTGTTGTCGAAGAGGTCGCCGTTCCCGTCCTGGAAGTCGTTCCCGTAGTCGACGTCATCGCCGAGGTCACTGTCCCTGTCTTGGAAGTCGTGGAAGAGGTTGCCCCCGCCGTCAATGTTATCGCAGAAGCTACTGTCTCCATCGTGGAACCCGTCTTGGAACCTCTGATTGTCGAAGTCGTCGCAAAGGCCGTCGACCCCGCCATCACCAGCCCCATCATCGAAGTCGTACAGGAAATCGTCTCTCCCTTCGTCTCCCCCACTGTCGAGATCGCCAAAGGGGCTATCCCCCCCGCCGGACCCCTTCCCGAGCTCTTGGACTTCACTCTCATTGAAATCTTCGACTCGGCGGGCCCCCGATATGTACGACCCGGCCAGATGGACCTTATCTCGGACAGTGTGGAAGTGCACTCTCGTGTATTCGACGCAACCGCCATCTACTGCATCTTTCTTCTCTCGTTGGTCCTCTGGGATTGGGTCAGATGCGCTCGTCGTCGTAGCGCTGAGCCTGGAACCGGTTTCGCTGCATCTCGATCTCGACGAGCCTGCTCCCCCGTCTCTATTCTTCAAACTGTCGGCTCCCTCTTTCCAGTCCCTCAAGCTGCCCACTCCCCGGTCCCTATTCCCGTCCTCTCCGAGGGTTTCGCCCTCGATAAGAACCTACTCCGTGTGGCGACCTTCCAGACCTTCGTGAACGTATTTGCTCAACAGAATGGTCTTTCTCACTCAGCAATGAAGGAGCTCTGCAACAGCTACATCACTGGCTTGGTTCCGACAGTCGTTACCCCCGCCTCCCCTCCGGTATCGCACGAGGATGTCTCCCTTGACCCTCGACTATATCTCTGGGTGTGCTTCGGCTCTATGCTTAAAGGGTATCGCAAGAAGCATCAGCTTTCTCATCAGGACTCGGTCGATCTCTTGAACACTTATGTGACTGGCGACTTCCGCAAATTCTGGGAGCATTCTGAAAGCGCTGATGGACTCTCTGGATCTGGCGCTCCTGTCTCCGGGGAATCTACTATTCGTCCTAGCTCGGCAGGTTTGACAACTTGTGAGTCTTCATCCAATGTTCAACCCTTCGGCTGAGACTTATACTGGTACTTCCCCAGGTCTTTCTCCCTCTCCTTTGGCCGGCGAAGTGGCTGAACCTTCGGGCTCTCCGGGAGGCGATGACGATTCTTGGGCCTCCGTCTCCCCCCCTCCAGGAGCGCTGGAGAAAGCGTTCTCTCGTCTTAATGGAACACCCGTTAAGCGTCGCCGCCCTTCCATGGACGACGTCTTCGTGGAGAGCGAAAACAGCAGGGCCGTTCGTACCGCTTGCAACAACATCTTCTCTCAACCCTTCCAACTTATTCCATCCTCGGACGAATGGTTAAATGGCCCAATCTCCCCGAGGACTCCTGAAAGCCTTCGAGGTATTCCTCTAGACCATCTCATGCTTGGGCGAAGCAGTGGTCAGTCGCGTGCTCGGTTCGCGGAGCGACATGTGTCTACTCGCGTAGCTCCCTTCCTCAATGAGGCCTTTGGCTCCGATTCAGAAACTAGTCGCAGGACAGATACTGCTTCTCGGTCGGACTCGGACTTGGCTAGCTTGGCTTCTCCCCTTTACAGGAAGAAGAAATTGGGTCGGCGCGGTACTCCAGCACCTTTTGGCTCTAAGGTACGTTTTACCGTGTTATACTCCCATGTTTGCTTTGTTTTAACTTAAACTTCAAACATATAGAAGAACGTCGCTTTGTCAGAGTCSGACATGTCTTCTGCGGAAGANGACTCGCAGCGCGGAGGTCGATCTTTCGTTTCGCGGGTAAGTCGGGGGGNTTTTTATAAATAAAAAAAAAAGAACCGTAGCTCACTATATCTTCTGATCTTCAGAGCGACTCCGAGTCCGATAGCCTTACAGAGCAGGCCTACGAAGCCAGATTCTCGAGGTCGAATGCGCCATCACCTGCTAGTGACATCGGATTCATGGGAAATGGGTTCAGCGAACCAGAGGACCGCTCGGGCTCTTTGGGAAACTCTTCCGACGAGGGCGCCGAATATACTGAAGACGAAGAGGTAGAAGTTGTCCCTGTACTTTCTATTGGCGAGGTGCGATTTCCTGTGCTATTCTCCTCGTTCCCCTTCCTGACCTTCGTGTTTTCAGATCGGTGATTCTGTCTCTTCCGTCGAGGAGGCGGCGACTGTACAAGATGTAAACGAGGTGCGATCTCCTTCCTCTCCTTTTAATGTTCCGTTCTCTGACGGTTTCCTGGATTCAGCCCAATGGTTCTGTCCCAACTGTCATGCTCCCTCGAGTCGAGGGAGACTCATCCGGCAACACAATCCTGAAATTCAGCTTGTCTCCCGCCGAGAGTTGTACTCCGGCGGTCGAGGTTGTCAATGATGAAGAAGACGACGAAGAAGAACCACAGGCGGGTCTCGTTCCAGTTGATGGATCCTCATCCGATAATACAGTACTGGAACCCAGTCTGTCTCCCGTCGAGAATATCACGGCGGTCGAGGTTGTCGATGAAGAACCACGGTCCACCACTCCTCCGATCTCCCCACGCACCACCTTGAACACGCTGCAAACGATGATCGAAAACCCCGAGGAGGACAACGAACCTCAAGAGTCCCCCTCTATCCCCTCTTCCTCCTCGACAATCTCTCCGACACCACTGCGCCCGCGACTCCGACTCCCGTTGAACGAAACAACGATGAAGGTCAAGATACCTTGGCCACTTCTCCTACTGAGGCTATTTTGCGGTCGGATGCCCAACCCGAGGAGGAAGATGTAATTGAACTTGTCGAGGTTCGTCCTATCTAACTTTCCTGGGATTTCGAAATCGTACTGACAAGGCATTTTGGTTCATTCTAGTCCCCCTTGAGCGCCTCTCTGGGTATGCAAGGCTCATTGGAGACCCTGGTAGCCCAGCCAAGCGAGTCAGTCCAGACTCCCGACTCCCCTAGCTGGAAGGTCGTAGGACAGAAGGGGAAAGGCAAGGAGACATCCCCTACTACTTCCCTCGGCCTCGGAGCCTCGATCTGGGCAAAACAGCAGCCTTCCGGCTCCAGTCTTGGATTCAGCAATCTCGAATGCGCTGAAGGAGAATCGGACCGGGATGTAAGTGGGAACCCGTGACTTCGTCGAAACCCTTACTAACAGTCTCACAGGAACCGTCTGTGGTTAACACAGACCAGGATCAAGATGCCGACAAGGAACGTGAAGGGAGGGTGGCGGTAAGCGTTCTTTTTGGCGTGTCTTCGTCGACTTGATCGGGTTTTGACGATGGTTATTCTTTGCAGGACACTGAAGATCAAGGCTCCCGGAAGGGCAAGTCTAGATCTCGCGGCCATTCTTGGTGGATGAATAAAAAGCCACAAGACRRTCATAGGAGCCGCGGAAAAACTGGCTGGAGATGAGAGAGGGCGCGGGAGGCTGCGACTCGTAGGGAGGTCAACGCCGAGTCATCGACCACTTGTAGCCGGAATCATTAAAGGAACTCTCGCAACCACTACATCTTAAATCATCGTCCCCATCCTTCCAATTCATTTTCTCGAAACTCGCTCGCCGTGGCCCCACGTTTTCATCTCCATTTATTCTCAATGTTCCCTTCTTATTTATTATCTAAATTATCTTCGTTTCTTGCTTCGTGGGTTCCCTTTTGCGTCTCACTATGCTCACAGGAGGTCGAGTATCGCTCTAGACCTCCTTGAGCACAGTGGGAAGCTTCGAAGCCATACACTCTTCCTATCCCGAATTTATCCCTGGGTTTTTTTCATATTTTTATGGATTTGTCGTCTTTCCATTTCATTTTTCNTTGAATTTGTCTCTCAGATCGCCGTATTACCCCTTCCCCAATACTCCCGGCTGTACATTTACATGCACCATCTTCATCACCACGATTGCGATATGCTATCGCTTATTTTTTATAATTTTTTATATCGAAATAAGGCCTCGTCAATGTTGTATTGTCGACCCGACGCCCTCTACCCTCCTACTTCATCACGGACTTACCCATCTTTCTGTGTCATTTCATTTTCTCGACACTATCCGGCTCGTGGAACGTGGTTCTCCCCTCCTGGATGAAGCTTTGTTTCTCCGTTGATTCTCGATCTTCCCTTCTAATTTATATTTATCTATTTCATCTTGATGATGAGCGACAGGGAGCGTCTCGCTGTATTCAGAGGGGGTCGAATAGCGCACTTCGATTTCCTTTGAGTACAGTGGGATGTTTTGAATCCTTACACTTGCCTGTTTTTCTTGGAATTTCTCTGACTCGGACTTGGATTCTTGCATTTCTCTTGGAGTTTCTCTCAGATTTGTCTCTCGTATAGTCATTCCCCTTCTCATGACCAAACAATTCCATTTGTATCATTCATGTATCATATCACTTCTCTCCAATCCTATTGTGCCATCCTACTTCACTGAAACGACGCTTCGGCGACGGTGCCTACGTTTCTTGATTGAGCGCTAAGAAAATAAAGTTCGATAGTAAGATCCATGCCCTCGAACTTGTAGTCCTTTTTGCATCATTACCAGGGGTATAATACCTAAATACACAAAGCGTAGGCCTTATCGTAAACGTACTCGCACAAGTTATACTCTCGAGGAGGCGGACACGAACGTTAAAGAAAAAGGGGCGAGAAAGCAATGGTACATGGTTCAAACGCGGGTGGAAGACGGCTGGAACGGTGCGTCCAGCTTGAAAAGTTGGAGGAGCTGTGAAGTGTATCTCGGAGAGGCGTGACCAGTGCTGACCTGGAATGACAAAAGATGCAATTATGTGCGGGGTGCATCTTTCGCCAGCGATTATACGATGCATATGTGACGCCCAACCGAGGGGTGGCCCGACGCTTCCCTCTGGTGTCGGGACTGTGCGGTTGCCATCCTCCTTTACCCGCCTCTCCTCCAACTCCTCCCAGCTTACTATATTATGCAAATTTTCGACGCTACTTGGCCTCTCCTTTGCACTTTTCTCAGAGTATAGCAGGCGAGGACTCGAAAAAAAGACGCCCTATCGTGATCATCGGCGACGATGCCAGTGAGGCGAACATCCTGTGCCCTCTCACCCGAGACGGATATTCGGGGAATGGGGATCGTTGAGGCTTTCACCCGACGAGTGACGGACGAAAGACTCAGGCACTAGAATGGTGATGAAGTCGATGTGTTCATTAATCCGCGAACTGAAGCAATTCAGGAAGTTTGCACATAGATACATCTAGCCTCCTCGCGTCCATAGTAAGCGCAATAATCTCACCTCATCCTCGAGCTCTTTGCTTCACACGGCCCCACTCCTCAGCATCACGCATCCACTTTTCAACAAATCCATTTATGAACGCAGCAACCTCAGGCTGTCGGGACGAATAAACAAACAGCGAAACAACATCAGTTGCTGCTTCAAGGTACGGAAAAATTACTCACTGCCAAGCTGGGAATGCAAAAGAGAAGAGAGATGATCCAAATTTCCCAATCCCCGGGAACCCACATGCGATATGCCCGAGGCAGGATTTTGTTGAGTTTTGACCATCCATCCTTCTGGGTGAAACCAACAACAGCTTCAATAGCTTCATCATCCATATGCATAGGAAAGACGCGGTAATTTTCCAAAAAATATGGCAGCTTATTGACGGCTTCTATCAAAGTTCTTTCTGGGAGGGGGATCTGCCTCCACTGGCATGTATCCGGTACTAGAAACGGAGGATCAAAACCGGCGTCAATAAAATCAACTGAGAATAACATACGCGAGACAAAGTCCAAGGGGCCTTCGATGATATATTGCATACAACACTTTGCGAGGTGCGCGCAAACGCGTGATCTCGATACAAACAAATCTTTCGCACGGCTTTCTGTTTCCAAGAAGTCGGAATAGGATTTGTGGTACTGACGAAGATATAGACGACCACCACTTTCCTTTTCGAGGACCACGAGAGAATGGAGGTTCGAGACAAGACTCTCCTCAGCCCCGGGTCCTAGGCCAAGTAGGACAGAAAGAGTATCTGCAGACATCTGTGTCAGATCATCATTTGAATGGTAAACCCTGAAAAGCAGAAGAAAATCGCGTCCACGGTGAGTATCAACAGCCTCGTAGGCTTTCTTTGCAGCCAATAAGATATTGGTGTAAAGCCTGTCCAGTGCCTCGAAAGGACGCGCCATTAGTCCTCCATGCGGTGTCCAGGTGAGGACAATCTTCAGCCTTTCCGAGGGAGAAGCTCGACGCTGCGATATGTACTTGTACACCGTTGCTACGTAGATGAACTGTCCTGACGCAGCTCGGACAAGGGTCTCAATATCCGCCTGGGTGAACCATTGAGGGTTGCCCATCCGTAGGCCAATATCTTTGAACCTCCTTTCCAGGTATCGACGCATATCCCCAGAGGCATCGTACTTGTGGCTGCTGAGCTCAAGGTGGTACGCTATCTCGCGTAGATAACCACCAGGTGCAAGGGCAGTTCGGATAGCCCATTCGGGCCTGCTGGAAAGGAAAACACGGAATGGTAGGTCGTTGTCGAGAAGACAGTGTTTAATGGCGACCAATAACTCTTCTTGTCGATCTTCTGCCCGGCGTCGATCTTCGGCATCGACGTGGGTAGGGTCTGCAGCGACATCTGCAACATCATCTAGTTCACCCTTGCACTCGTCGAGGCCGTCAATGAGAATGGCATACGGGAACGTGCGAATGCCAATTTGTTTACTCCTGAGGCTTTTGAAAGGGCAAACGATGAGTTCTTCCATCTGTGATTGTAGCGACTGAGAGAAGATGAGGGGGTTACGCTTCACAGCGGCAACGATGGAGCTCTGGAAGAGGGGGTGTTTTAATCCCAGCTGGTAGGCGATGGTCGCGACAACAGGAGAGGCTGTGTTGCGAGTGGAATCCGTGGAAGAGAAAAAGAAAGCTGCGGCGAGGATGTCCAATCCAAAGCTACGTTCGGCAATAGTCTGTTGCAGCGCAGACTTCCCCGAGCCCGCAGCCCCGGTCATACACAGCAAGCGTTGAGGGCTATCGCGATCCTTGATCCAGTCCGTTAATTCGCGAGTAACTTCAACTCGCGTGTCTTCATCGCATTTCGGAGCGTCGTATCGGGCGCTTGAGTTGTGGAGAGCGTTGGTTGAGATATTCTTCAGCAGAAGCTCCCAACCTGTCAGAGCGAGACATATACCAGATGTTTCATTGCAAACATAAGTAGGCCATCTTCAAACGGAGAATAATTACGCACCGTTAAGTGATTCGACGAGGGGATGGACGATCACATTGGTGGCATCGAAATACTGCAAGTCCCCCATTTGAACGTTTTGTGCAGCTTCGAAGAACGATCGGCTTGAACGTGAAGTATCTGTGGGCCGTGGTGGTGGAATGGGTCCGGCCTCGAGTGGTGCACGCCGAGAACGGGAGGATGGCGGTGGATGCTGGCCACTAGTGTGTGACCGTATGGATTCGACCACCGGCCCAACGATTTTCTCGGTTCTACCGTCCACACGCGACTGAGACGCCAACGACCGTTGTGCAACATCAATCACGGCCACCGCTGGTGGTTGCTGTAATGGTGTTTGATGAGAACGGTTGGGTAGTAAAGTTGGAGGTTGAGGGTATCGATTATGCAGTATCGGTGTTGCGACTAATCCTTGACTATCCACCGATGGATCGGAAGGTGCAAGTTGAGAGTGTGAATTGTATAACTCAGGCGGTATCTGCCCATATCTGTTGACCTGCAGCTGTGTCACGGTCATCGTGCTCTGGGCTAGAGGCTGGGGTGATGGTGGTAGGAAACTCCGGATGGTGGGCTCGCGGTATGGATGAACACGGTGCCCGCAGGCAGAGAGACTGGTGGGTGGACTCCCTGCGAAGGGTACCTGTAGATAATCAGAGGATTGATTGTGCTGCGGCAGCTGGACTCCCAGTGCACCACCGCTCGACGCAGGCTGCATGATGCCCTCGGCCCCTCGCCTGGACGAATCCACTTGAGAATGAACGCTGGAAGAATAGCTTGGACTTGGCCCGTTCCTTGACGCCGGCATGCCTATCCCACAATCCTGAGCGCCGAATGGCGAAGGGTATGAGTTGGGTGAGCGGGAGCTCGAGCTTGGGGCACTGAAGTGTTCCTTAGACGTGATGACAATATGAGAGTGCACACTGCAAAAGAAGGAGACGATGAGCTGGACACGGAACAGCCACACAGCAGCCTCGTTTCTCCATTAATCTTGATCTTCCCTTCTAATTAAATTTTTATTTTTTCAATTATCTATTTCATCGTATTAGGAACCAAGCTGAAGGCAGCGTCTCGTTGTGCTCAGAGGAGGTCGAATAGCGCACTTCGATTTCCTCTGAGTACAGTGGGATGCTTCGAACCCTTACACTTTTCTGTTTTTGCTTGGATTTTCTCGGACTCGCATTCGGACTCTTGCATTTATCTTGGAATTACTCTCGGATTTGTCTCTCGTATCGTTCTTCCCCTTCTCATGACCGAACAATTCCAGTTGTATCACCCATGTATCAATCATATCGCTTCTCTACAATTCTGTTGTGTCATCCTACTTCACCGAAAACGACGCTTCGATGATAGCGCCTACGTTTTCTGATTGAGCACAGTCTACATACAGGAATACCTGAGTATGTAGGGTGCTACAAAAACAAAGTTCGATAGTAAGGTCCATGGGCCTCGAAGTAGTCCTTTTTTTGCATCACGACCAAGGGTATATATACCTAAATACACAAAGCACTAGTCCTTATCGTACACGTACTCGCGCAAGTTCTACTCTCAAGGAGGCGGACACGAAAAACGTTAAAGAAAAAAAGGGGGGGCGGGGGCGAGAAAACAATGGTACATGGGGTTCAAACGCGGTTGGAAGAGAGCTGGAACGGTGCGTCCAGCTTGGAAAGTTGGGGGAGCTGCGAAATGTATCCCGGACTCTCTGAGATGTCGGTTTCTCGGGTTTGGACGTAGTATATCTTTCCTGGTTCAACCAAGTCGAATTCTTCCTTCTTGTCGTCGCGGGTGAAGACTTCTTTTGTGAAGTTTTGGGAAGAGAGGGCGGCTTCGGCTTGCACTAGGATGGTGGAGGGCATGTGTTAGCCGTTGGTTTCATCATAGCAAGCAGAATAAAGTAAAAGAAGAAAAAGAAAAGGACTCGAAGGATCCGGAAAGATTTGAAGCAAAAGAACACTCACGATATTCCGCATGCCCCTTCCCAAAGTTGAGTCTACACACAATACCCAGGACAGTGCTTATCAGGAGGAGAGTGAGCGAAGCGACGGTGAACACCGCGAGGTAAGGCCACTCGACGAACGTCCATCTGTAGACGATGGAGTAGAACATGACGCTCCAGCCTGTGATGATGATGAAGGCGATGACGAGGAAGGCGACGGTGAGTTTGCGCCTTTCGCGTTTGATTGCGTACCAGCCCTGCARGAGGAAGAGGGGGAGACGTTTGGTCATCATGGACCCCAGGGATGGAAGAGGTGGAGGAGGCGTACCATGACGATCCAGGGCACGAGAAGCTGTATATGTAGATAGGGAAATGATAGTCAGAGAGTGAAGACGGCGGGAGATAGCGAGGTAGTTAGGGTAACGCACCACAGCAGACGTAGTGAAGCAGGCGATATACTCTGGAGTGTGGTCGGAAATCTTGGCGATGGCCGTGTTGAGCAAGACGTCGATCCACATTGACATTCCTGTGACGAGGATGAAGACTTCCAGCTGCAAGCAGGCGAGGAAGGCGAGGAAAAGCTGTGAGGTAGGCAGTCAGAAAGAATATCAGAGGAAGAAGCTAGTAAGTTTGTGTAGCGGTCATACCTTGTTGATTCGTTGAACGTGCTCTGGAGCTCCCACACATTTGAAAGACTGAGAGCCGTAGGTCTGTATACACGTGTGAGTATTGAAATGAGATCAACGATAACTGTGCTCTAATTTTGGCGCACCGACCTTCAGGAGTTCGAAAGACAAATACAGAGCAATTCCGAGTGCAACGAGGTTCGTCGTTGTATCTGCGATCTTCAGAGGGTGTAAGAACCTGTGCCCTGGTCGAATGGATGCGTGACTTCACCCACCTGAATCGAAAGCCGTGTGTTGAAGTACTCAGAGAAGATGTCGAGGGAGCAAGGCGTTCCTGAACGAGTATAGATCTCCTCGTATGCATCGGCGTGGTACTTGGTTCTCCAGACGGCGTAGATCGACCACGCTGCGACCAGAACACGGGTTACGATAGCTGTAAGGCTAGTAAAGACGAGAAAGTGAGACCCCCGAGGTACACAGTGGACTTGTCCGACCGGCTTACATGTGTGGCACCGAGTCTTGCACGATCGCGAATACGGATATTCCGAGCAACCAGAGTTGGAGGAAGATGTGGGCGAGGTCTTCCCTTCGTGCGTTCGTTACTCTGGGAAACATGAGATTGCGGTCGTTGTGTGAACAAGGATGTGGGCTCACCGCTGCAGGGGCTCGACGAGGGTTTGGACGCATCGTTGGGTGAGGAAAACGGCGCCAGATGCTGCTGGAGATTGAAGGATGACCGCGCCTTCTGAATCAACCACCCTAGCCCCACGTCTCCAATCAAAGGTTCGCTAATGGTGAGGCATAAACCGACATGTTCGGAGAAATGAAGGTGGTGACGCACAGAAACGGAAGGCTTTGGAATTATCGGTCAGCGTGGCACTGGAAAAGATAAGGAGACGTCAACCCACCAGGTCAGTGTTAAGTCTGAGGGCAGAATCGAACACCGTAATGCAAGGACGAATCTTTTGCCCAAACAGCCCATGTGGAATGTCGTTGCACATCTCAAGTTTGAGTTTCCCAGCAGACCCCTGCAGGAAGGTGATGTTGCTGCTAGGGATACCTCCCGCTGCAGTGATCGCGGACAGGAAGACCTTCTGGTCATAGTCGATGGAGTGTAGGAAAGAGTGGATGATTCCCTGAATCAAAGAGACAAGAATGCTGAAGATGAAGAAGAAAGTCGTGATTCTGGTGAGGGTGATACGGGAATACTGTACAGAGGGTGAATTCTTTGTCAATATTGGCATGAGGCTCAAGCAACTCACCACAGATCCACACCAGGTCTGAATCTGGCGTCTAGAAGTCATGGCAGGAACTAAAGAAAAGGAATGTTGGGTATAAATAAGGAGAGACGGGCTCTGCCCAGGAGACTGAGGAGAGGGAATGARGAAGGGGGTTCGCCGGGAGATGTGGGGACCATTTATGACACCTTACGAGGACAGTTGTGATCAGTAGTCGAGGAAGAAGTCGAGTGGATCCCATAGAAACCATTCCACGCTCCTTYMWTTCCGCTTTCGTCWTWSGYCATTTCGCTCCCCCCACCATGATCCGCGCCCGCCTTCCASGSCTTTTCTCTCGCCTTCACCGACRCKGTCTCTCCACCAGCTCTTTATCGCGTCTGTCAGAGTCAGCTCTGGCAGAGACAAATGATATCGCAACCGTAGGCCAACTTCTCAAGGTCATTCGTGAGTTTCTGCTCATTTTTTGCAGACGTTCTCAAGCTTAATTCTACACCAGGTGAACGCGCCGATCCTACATACCACAAGTATGTCGCMTCGCTTATAACAKGCATCGTTAGCTTGACTCGTKCCATYTAGTGTCATGCCCATGAGAGCAGCCGCACTRTGGTCTGAGAGTCTGCTTAAATCCACCGGAGGCCCCCTGGAAGATAAAGGGTCACGGACACCATCTCAACCTGCCGAACCAGTGGAAGAAGACAAACTGACACCCAGGAGCATGCACGACTCGTACTCGGAGCTCGTCCTCCCTTTCGCCTCCTCGGTGCAAGTCCTCGAGGAATACATCAACGCTTCCGGAGGCATCAGGTCCGGAAAGTGAGGATCGTCTTCTTCTCCCAGGAATGGCATTCTGACATTGACTATGCAGACTGATGGAGAACTTTGACTCTCTAGCTGGATCAATAGCTTACAAGCATATGTTRGGCCCCAGTGTCAAGAGCGTTGGYAGTATYGAAGATCGGGGATTTTACATTGTGACTGCTTCAGTCGACCGGTGCGTTCCCCGTATGCAATTTCGGWTATTCGAATACTTATTCTCAWTMGTCTAGACATGCTTTCTCCCCTTAATCCCNAAGNNNNCGTGATTTGCGTCTTAGCGGACTGGTTATCTATACCGGGCGTAGCTCAATGGAAGTAGTATTGAAAATGGAATCCATCGGCGGCGGTCAACCAGACGAAACCGTTATGATCGGTACTTTCCTAACTTCAAGCACCTTGCGCTCTTTCTCATGTCTTCTCTTTCTTCCAAGGTCGCTTCTCCATGGTTTGCCGGAACGCAAAGACCAACAAAGCCCGGAAAGTCCATCCTCTCATCATTTCAACCCCGGAAGAACATGCACTATACTCCCTCGGAGCACGTACGTCAGTCTTACAGTTTAGGCGGTATCTTTCACGACTGATCGTCGTCATCTCTAGAAATGAAGCAGAAAAGACAGATCTCGGCGATGCAGTCYCTGTCCCAAGTCCCTCCTACTTCTGCTGAAGCCGGAAAGCTACACTCCTTCTATCTCAAGCACGGTCAAGGCCAAAACAGYGGTACCCAACCCGACCAGGAGCGTGTTTGGATGGGAGATACTCACCTGTCGAAGTGCCTGCTCATGTTTCCACAGGAACGAAAGTACGTACKTCTGTTCAYCGTTGGCTATTCCCGTCCCCATCAACACCGTTGTCGTTCAACGAACCATTAAACTGACGGACGTCCTTAAATTTGTGCTATGCAGTGTCCATCAGAAAATCTTTGGTGGCTATCTGATGAGGCTTGCGTACGAGGTGAGCTCCCAYCTYCATTCATTTTCGTCGGGATGACACCTTGCTAAAATTAAATTGCCTCTGCTTGCTTCTTCTTTCCTTTTCCCCGTGTAGCTCGGTTTTACGAATGCGAGCATGTTTTGCCGCGGTAAAATCCGATTCCTTTCCCTTGACGGCATCTCCTTCGCTCGACCCGTACCCATCGGGTCCATCCTCAAACTGGATTCCATGATCCTTCACACGTCCTCCTCTGAAGARTATCCTGTGCTWGTGGTGAGTGTTTCAAGATGACCGTCGAGTTTCCTGTTGGGAGGGTGANTGACTGACTGATCGAAAATNGTSTGCTCAATCGNTGTTTTCACGCTGGTGTGTAGCACGTCGGCGTTAAGGCGAACGTCGTAGACGTGAAGACAGGCAACGAACAGACGACCAACGACTTCCGGTTCACATGGTGTCAAGAGGGCGAGAACGTGAGCCCGCATCCACGACAAGTTGTGCCGAAAACGTATCAAGGTGCGCTAAGCCTTTTCCCTCACATCTACCCCACAATCTTGGGYTGGCTGTCTGTCTGACTGACTGACTGACTGATGGTTGAATTYGWACTCGCAGAGGCTATGCTTTGGCTCGAGGGGCATCGTGCGCTTGAGTTGGGTTCCCAGATCCGTGGGTCTCGTCCCTAAATCCCGTCGTCCAAGCAATCGGCGTTTTCTTGGCTTGGGAGAACGATTTATTCGTAATTTAAATTCAAATTGCTAGGTATGTTACCGATACGTACATTCTACTACCATAGGTACGCATAWTAATRTTAGAGCGAACTTGGAATAGAAGAAACGACTGACTCGGCGGAGAACAGTACTCTGGGGAATCGGGATGATAGACGATTTGGAGAGGCCATTCCGTGNTTNNNTCCAAAGCGGATAACAAGCATTATTGCCTCTTTGAGACGGCGATCWMTGCGTTGGAARGGAAGTCGCNAAGACTCTATTCTGCNNCTGGTATCGACGTCGAAAGCTGTAACYGCCAGTGTGTGAMCGYGTGCCATGGCCTTGGTACCTTCGTATCCGAGCTCGGTGACATGAAGGCTACTACCCTACCACTCTGAATCTTCTGTGATTCGTATGGACGAAATCTGAGATTGGTGTCGAGCGCTTTACGGGTTTGGATTACACTCAATGAGCTCTATTCGAGAGCTCACTCGGTATTCCCTGGTTTTTGGTGGCTCCCGGCCAAAGGAACGGCTCCCCGTGTTCACGCTGACCGGACGACGGAGGYATGTCTRCTCTATTCCAGTCTCACCCAACTTCCATTATTGACGCGTTTCTTTGTACTCTTCAGCACAAAAACCTGGTGGGAGTTGGCTCTGGGATCGCCTGAAGGGCTCCCATGGAATGCAACCGCTTCTCTTCCTCGGTCCTTACGCCTCRGAGGATACCATCTGAACTGGGTATCGGCCGGGCACCRTGGCTAGCTAGCGAAAAGCTCATCAGGACGGATGWYRGTTAACTCGTTTTTCAATGTTGACTTTGAGTACTACTTCCTCTCYATTTTCCTATGTCTGACGTTYCCTCTYTACTCTCCCGWACCCTCMCKTTCCAYCCAAGGYGTTCGCTGCNTTTCTCATCGTTCACRAGCAGTACTTCAAGTAGGTTATCCCTTTCGAGGGTACCGCACCACCCAAAGTCATTCAGCTGATGATGGACGCGGCCAGAGTGACCCTAGGCACCTGGGCAATTATGAACCAAATGGCGTCTGGGTTGGTCAACACTGCCAGGGGAGCGGAAGGGACCTTAAAAGCGAAGTCCGYMACGGTAAASGWCTGWMGAMSATGACACTGRAGANCTSTCCGCCANNCTCNCTSMAATCTCCTTCMGNCTCCAGGTTCAACGCTTTGCAAAACGATCCCCGATGAATCTGAAGACCTCAACTTGTCCAGCCAGCGAAATATTTNTCCAGTACTCCCGAAATCTCTGAAGGAAGTCTCTCTACCACCACTCCTCTCTCGTCACTATACCTGCTTCCGAGCGGCTTTCTCGACAACGCTCCGCTGGATGAACGTCRCGGYAGTCACCMATCTTCTCCGAACTCTTTGCTTCATCGATTAACTCTAGATTTTCTTATTCTACTTCATGAGCGTCAAGGGAAGTCGAAAAGCATACTTCGATTTCCTTTGAGCACAGTGGTACGCTTCAATTCTTCTACTCAGTGATTGCTTACACTCTCTCAGACCCTTGCACGTTTCTCGGAATTTTCTGTCGAACTTTTCTCTCGGATTTTTATTTAATAATATATATACCTTCTCTGGGATGAGTCCAACTGTGTCGTCCATATATTGTCTCGTCTTCATAATTCTGTGCCATCTTTGCTAATACTATATCGCTTCAAGACATGTCAATGTGAGCGAAGAAAGCGGCTTCAGAGGACGGGATAGAAGAGAGAGAGCTCGAGACTGGAAATGAGGAACAACAACCCTAACCCCAAGCGAACCTGGACCACCGGTCTGCCTCCCTATCTCTCTTTCACGTCCACCCTTCTATACGATACTCTCAACAGTCGAATGTGATGGTAAGCTCCCAAAAAATACACACCATCTATCAGCCTAACTCACTCAGGGCTCAAGAATCGAAATACTGAATGAAGCAAGTTTTCGCTCAGACGGACGCCGACAATTTGAGCTGCGAGATCTGAGCATCGACCTCTCAAAACGCGGAGAGGCAGATGGCTCAGCTCAAATCTCCCATGGCTTGACCCAAGTCCTCGTCTCTGTTCATGGCCCTCGCGAAGCCAAAATGCGATCTCACACCTTCCATGACCGAGCCAATATCAATGTCGAGGTCGTAGTCGCGTCTTTTAGCACTGGTGAACGGAGAAAGCGGCTTCGTGGGGACAAGTAAGTTCATTCTTTTTGTCGGTTTCCGCATATCTTACACAGCTCGCTGACTATCTACTCTCTAGGCGAGTGTTGGAATTTGCAGCAACCATTAAAGCGACCTTCGAACCTGTAATCAGAACAAGCCTCTATCCTCGTTCCCAAATCGACATCTACGTCCAAGTTCTCCAGCAAGACGGCAGTACCCTCCAAGCCTGCATAAACGCAACGACTCTAGCTCTAATCAATGCCGGTATCCCCATGACGGATTTCGTCTGCGCCGTAACTGGGGGCGTACACTCCACATCCCCCATGCTCGACCTCACTACTCTCGAAGAAAACGACATCCCTCACGTCACTGTCGCGGTCATGCCCAAAACCAAGAAGGTAGTACTCGTGACGATGGAGACCCGCCTTCACGTCGATAGGTTCGAGGAGATTTTGAACCTCGCAAGGGATGCGGGGGCGATATTGCATCAGGAAATGAAAGAGGCGGTCCTTTCCCGGTCTGCGTCTCTCATTGCGATGGCAGAACCTGTTACAAAAGGCCAGAGCAGGGCCGACGACGATGTTATTGTGGATTAATACATTATGATTCTCCAACCGCTGCCAGATCTCCCAGCCCTTAGGGTTCCCTGCATACTTTGAGAGACTCGTCTTATCCAAGATTGGCACGATGCAATCCTGTGGAGGTCCTATTTTCGAGCGTCCTTTGATAACGGTATATATAACTTAATCCTATTCGTACACAAAGTTCGCTGCTACGTAGGTACATCTACACACAGTGGAAGCGACATCTAAGCCTTTACATAAAGAGAAAGAAAGTTCGTGAGTACAGATACATGGTATACAGCCCAAGGACTTGGTAGATAGGACAAGTATGAAATAAACAGCAAGGAGATAAAAAAGATACGGAGCAACTTTAAATCTCAGTAACCTGTAATAACTAACCACTTACCAGCTAGCAACCTCACGCCAACGCTCTCACCCGCTGAGCAAACGGCACAAGGACCAACAATAAAATCCCAAAGAACAGGAAGAACCGAAGGTCATCCCACGCTTCCTCCGTGCCCTTAGAACGCCTCCTATTCCTAGAAGATTGAGAATGCACGCGCGTATGCGTATAGCCCGTATGTGGGTTACTCTGGGACCTCGGTCTCTGACGACCCGAGTCACGTCGTTGGCGAGTAGGAGGAAAGGCAGGAGGGGCATTCTGGTCGAATGACGGGGCCCTCGGCCGGGTAAAGGTAACCTGGGCCTGAGGCGTTACAGGTGTCACCAGTACTTCCTTCGCCTTTCCCTTATTAATCGGGGTAGAGGTGATAATGGGAGGGGCCGGGGGTAACGCAGGGATCGACGAGAAGCTGTTCATGCTCGACCGGGNCTGGAACTGGATCTGGGGAGTACCTTGCTTGGATGTACTGGCAGACGTTATCGCGGGTGGGGCGGATTGCGGCGTGGGCGAAATCAAAATGCGCATAGGCGGATTTGCTGTTTGAATGGCCACCAATTTGCGACAATCGTCCCGGATTTTGTCGAATTTCTCCTTCACGGATATCATCTCTTGCCTGACATCTCGGGCGGCAGGTATGTCGTTAACGTTCTTAAAGTCGTGAAACTCTTCCTTGAGCTGGCGCATCGTCTTGTGCGAGTCTTCCATCCGCTTCCTGAAATCTTTCTGGAGCTCGATGCCAACCGCGGTTTCCGACAACAGCTTCCCTTCGTCGACCATTTCTCGCTGGATACTGAGGGGGACTGGGGAAGAGTTAATGAAGTGCCGGGTGATGGCCTGGGCGGGTTGAATGCCTTCCTTGCGGTCATATCGAAAGAGCGCGGCCCCATTGTCGAGGAAATATTTGAACAGAGGTGACTTCGTGCGCAATTCGTTCTCTCGGGAGGTCGCTGTGCTCTGCTTGACTTGATCCCATCGTGTAGTGACGAGCGCAACGTTTCGAATGGCTCTTCTTCCACAGAGCTTTTGGAAAATGGTGAGATTGCGTCGACCCGTGCCTCCAATCCGGTTGGCAGCGATGCTATGAATGTATATGATCCCAGAGAGCTTCCTGCCGTTGGTATATCTGGGGAACAGGGATTCAAATTAGTTGCCTGGAAGACAATAGGTGAAGTGACGAACTCGGATGCTAGAAAGGACGCAATAGTATTCAGGACCTCGGTATCACTCTTGGAGCCCTCGTCGAAGCCGGGGGTGTCAATGAGCCTAAAGCACTGGCCATCGATGAAGAAGGGCAATGACAGCTCGACCCTTTCTTGAGAATTGGCGAGGGCGCTGCCTATCCGGAGTGTCGAGTTGCTAATCGTATTTATAAACTGTGAAACCAGTAATTGAGCACTTTCTCGACATGTCGAAGATAACAAGGGACGTACACTAGACTTCCCAACTCCAGGTTGGCCCAATACTCTGCGAATTCAGCCGGGTTTGAGCATCGCGATTCTTCCTTCAGCGCAGGGGGAGGACATGACGTACAAAATGAACCTCTCGTCGCTGACTTGGTCTTTGGGGGTCTTCGATGCCATCGTCTTCTTCGGAGTGGTGAGAGTAACACTTTTACCCATAGAGAGACTGACCCCAGACAGACGACCAGGCGTCGTAGGTGCAAATCGAGGTCAGGGAGGCGTGGCAGCCTCATGGCACTGTCGGTCTCAATTTGGTCATTAGGCAGTTTGTGCGCAGCCACATGGAGCCACCCGTGGTAAAATAGTGATGTGCGCGCCGGCCTGGTGGCTTGTGGCTCGCGCCTTTCTCAATACGTCCACATGCCTATAACTCGCAGCCAGAAAGCACAAAAAGCTACAGAACAGTCTCCCGCCGCGGGGACTGTGAATGGCAACCTCCCTCATGAGCCAACACCCCCAGTTGCTAGCTGATTGAATGACAAATCCTCATCTGCATGGTGGACCTTGCCCATGTAAATCTGGTGGAATAGGCTATAGCCTTGTGCTAAAATCAGAAGGCTATCTCACTCACCGAGATTGCTTTAGAGATTGTAGATGAGTTCTATACGATGTAAATACACACTGCAACACATGTTGAGTGAGCCATGGAAGAAGCCACCGGCGCACATTCCATGTGGCTGCGCACAAACTGCCTAGTACATCATGTAGTGACGGATAGATGCCCGCTACTCTAGTCTTTAGTCCCCCCCCCTTCCTAGTTTACACAAGAAAGACATCAGTATATGGCAAACATTGGACAAACCAGTGACAAGACTAGCACATAGTCCAATTGTTGGCTATCAAACTGGTGGCTGGCCATGTTGGGCAGGAAACCTGCTTTTGTGGCCTCCACATGCTGCCTTTGCCTTTTCACTGAGTAAAAATGATCTGGAATTTAGGTTAAATTGTTCAAGCTATCCACCAAAGTAGGGTAAATGTACTGAACTACCCTGACCTGGATATAGCAGTGTCCATAATATCAGTGCTCAACATTATGATTGATATCGTTCCTGAAAAGAAATTAAAAGGTTGATTGTAGCGTACAACAAATACAATCAATACTACATGTATAAGAAGTCAGAGTAGCCATAGGAACAATATTTAGGGACTAAATCTGAGAAATTTGGGATTGATCATGATCTTTCAACACTTTAGAGATGTCAAGAATATAGACTTTGCCATTTTGACACCCAATGGCTGCAAATGAACATGTAGAGTCACAAGTCACACTGGAGACATCCCAGCTTGAGGGAATCCAGCAAATTGGAACCATTGTTGGTGACAAATGGTTGCCAATGATCTTAACCCTAACCAATCCAGAAACAGAAGGAGTGGGTTTTGTAAGTTTTGCATAGAATGTTGAAGAGTCTCCAAATTTCATAAACATAAATTGACCTTCAAAGGTGGCAAGAAGGGTTCCAGCTTGGCTGTCCCACAGGCGCACTGTCTTGTCATCTGATGCAGATGCCAGTTTTTGCCCATCAGGTGAGAAGACAACATCTTTTACCCAGCCAGAATGGCCTTCAAGAGTGGCAAGTAGGGTTCCTGCTTGGCTGTCCCACAGGCGCACTTTCCGGCTATCTGCAGATGCCAGCCTTTGTCCATCAGGTGAGAAGGAAGCACTGGTTGCTGAAGTGGAAGAATTGTAATCAGATCTAAGAGTGGCAAGATGGGTTCCTGCTTGGCTGTCCCACAGATGTATTTTCTTGTCTTCTGATCCAGATGCTAATTTTTGCCCATCAGGTGAGAAAGCAACACAGTATATAAAACTGGGATAGTCTGAGTTTTTAATAGTGATAAGATGAGTTCCTGCTTGGGTGTCCCACAGGCGCACTGTCTTGTCCCATGATCCAGAGGCCAGCCTTTGCCCATCAGGTGAGAAGGCAACACTGCTTACCAATTTAGAATGGCCTTTGAGAGTAGCAAGAAGGGTTCCTGCTTGGCTGTCCCACAGGCACACTGTCTTGTCTTGTGATGCAGATGCCATTCTTTGCCCATTGGGTGAGAAGGAGACACTTTCTACCCACTTATAATGGCCTTTGTGAGCAGGCCTGGCAAAAAAGGTTCCTGCTTGGCTGTTCCACAGGCGCACTGTCTTGTCCTCTGATGCAGATGCCAGTGTTTTTCCATCAGGTGAGAAAGCAACACTTTTTACATTATGGGAATGGCCCTCAAGAGTGGCAAGCAGGGTTCCTGCGTGGCTGTCCCACAGGCAGACTGTGTGATCATCTGATGCAGATGCCAGCATTTGCCCATCAGGTGAGAAGACAGCACTGTTTACTATGCCAGAATGGCCTTCAAGAGTGTCAAAAANGGGTTCCTGCTTGGCTGTTCCACAGGCGCACTGTCCCATCACAGGATGTAGATGCCAGCCTTTCCCCATCAGGTGAGAAGGCAAGACTTGTTACCCTTTCAGAATGGCCTTCAAGAGTGGCAAGAAGGGTTCCTGCTTGGCTATCCCACAGGCACAGTGTCTTGTCATATGATGTAGATGCCAGCCTTTGACCATCAGATGAGAAGGCAAGTCTTGTTATCCATGCAAAATGGCCTTCCAGAGTGGCAAGCAGGGTTCCTGTTTGGCTGTCCCACAGGCGCACTGCATCATCATGTGCTGCAGATGCCAGCCTTTGCCCATCAGGTGAGAAGGCAATACTTGTTACCCCTTTGGAGTGGCCTTCAAGAGTGGCAGGAAGGGTCCCTGCTTGGCTGTCCTGCAGCACTATCTTGTGAGATGATGTAAATGCTAGCCTCAGGGTTTGCCCATCAGGTGAGAAGGCAATACACCTTCTTGACCTGGGTTCAAAATCAAGGGTGGCAAGAAGGGTTCCTGCTTGGCTGTCCCACAGGTGCACTGTGTTGTCATATGATTCAGATGCCAGTCTTTGACCATCAGATGAGAATGCAACCTCTTGCACCTGATCCAAATGGCCTTCAAGAGTGGCAAGAAGGGTTCCTGCTTGGCTGTCCCACAGGTGCACTGTCTTGTCCTCTGATGCAGATGCCAGTTTTTGCCCATCAGGTGAGAAGGCAACACTGTGTACCCGATTGGAATGGCCATGCAAAACTGCAAGCTCTAATGGCCATGTCACATCTCCTTTGTTGGCCTGTACCACATGGTTTTGCTTTTGGTACACTCTATGGATGATGCTTTGCTTTGGTGCCAGAGGTATGCAAGACCAATATATATGCAAAGGTGCTCTCTTGACAATGTTAGAGTTTAGCAAAAGGAATCTCTGGCCATCCTGAAACATTTTTTTTGAGTCTGAGCTACTGCTAGGATGACTTTCCTAATATCATTGTGGTATATTTAATGAACATTCAACAGTTGAAACTATAGAAATTGGACATACCAGTATAGCCAAGACTGTTTCCAATGCAGTGTATGCAGTGTCCAGCTGTCTGATGTAGGCCAATGCTTCCAGCCAATGCATTAGATGCTTCTTTGAAAATTCATCTAACCATTTCATGAGATTTGAGTCTATTCTTTTTGGTTTGCTCAAGTGGTTGGCCCAATAGCAGATTGCATACTGTAGTTCCTGGGATATGTGGTCTGTACTCAGGCCTTCCTTGAGCAAATCATCCAGGTCTTTCAACTGGTCTTCAAAGGGCATAGGAATCTGGCAAATATTAAATTTGAGTTGCCCATTCATCACCTCCAGGCAACCTTTAGCCAAGTGGAAATGATGCTCCTGTTCCATGATTTGGAATTCAGAAGGACAAGAGGAGCCGGTGATAAAGTCAGGAAAAGATTTGTGGTGCACCTTGTAAGTGAGAGCAGAACCTTCTCCCAATGGAGCAAGAATTGAATGCAAGTTAGCCAAAGTGATTTTGATAGCACCTTCTCCCTGATCCAATAGCCTTGATAAAGCCATGATATGGAGAGGAGTTTGGAGCACCAGAATGCCACCAACAATGATTTTAAATCTAATGAGCCAGTTCTTTGCATTTTCAGCAGGCTTGGCAGATTCAAGCACATAAAGATATAATCCACCCAATTGAGATAGTGGGTTATGGCTATCAGACTGCAGATCCAGAAGACTTGTGATTTGGCTTTTAGGATCAAGGTGTTGCTTATCAAGTATAAACTTGACAGCTGTAGATGCATAGATAAAGAGTTTCCCAGATAACTTGGCAAGTTTAGCTTTGTCCTCTGCTGTTGGTTGCCTGTTAGGATCATATGAATCTCCAAGAGCCTCCTGGATTTGGAATGGGGACAGAGAGTAGTTGACATATAGGGAAATATCCTGCTCTACTATCAGGTCTTCTATTTCCTGAAGATGAAAGATATTTGCATTTGGTGTACCCATGTACTTGCTTCTCAGCTCAAGTTCTGGGCGAGTAGTAAGAAAGATTTTGATATTTGGCAGCTGAGAGACTGAGGATATGAGAAGGCTCAGAACAGCTGTGGCATCAGGTTCAATACATTCATCCAGAGCATCAAAGACCAGAACAAGAGGTGTTGCTCTCTGCTCAAGCAGTGGATACAGTGGCTTGGCCACAAGCAAGTTGAACTGCTGAGTGAGAACTTTGTCCAGAGCTTCAGGGTTGCTAGTAATGGCAGCTGCAATGGCTTTTCCATAAGATGCATGATAGTGAGCAAGCTGGTATGCAATGGTGTGCACAAACCCCAAAGATTTCTTTCGATCCTCCTGATCTCGAGAAAAGAAAAAGGTAGCACCAAGACAGTTGATCTCAGGGTCTGCAGCACGTTGTGCTACAGTTATAGCCACTGTAGACTTGCCAATCCCAGCAATGCCATCAAGAATATAGAGTGGAGGGTTATGGCCATCAGCACCAACACCACTCATCCAGCGTCCCACATTAGCCAACAGGGTGGAGCGAGTGCCCTCAAAGCATGGCATGATCTTGGCTGCGACCTCTTGTGAGTCGTAAGCAGCGCCAGAAACCCGCTTCAGTCGGTCAAGGGTTGAATTCTGCTTGCCTGGTCAATGAATTTCTTGATGATAAGACAGAGAACAAACCTCAAAGTGCCCCGCCTGGTCCTGAACGGTGCCAAGAATGTCAGCCAAGACAATTGTTCCTGCAATATGATTTTCAATCTATCAAGAATGAGTTATTTCCGCAAGAATACAGCAGGGCCATGGAAGCATACCCAAAAGCAATGCAAGAGTTCGTCAAGCCTCTTGTTTGCCTTCTTGAGAACCTCAACATCATCCTCCGCTAGCACATATGCTGTAAATCCTGTTGACTTCTCCTTATTTGCGGCCTCCAACGTGACCCATATCCCCCTGTAGCCGGACTCCAGTTACTTGAATGTCGGNAAGAGTATCCAAAACAAGATACGTACGCCACAAGACGCCCGATGCTATCCTTCAGATCCTTCGACAGGAGCTTTGTATCCTTCCCCTTGACAACATTTACGATACTGGAGCCGAGGAGGTCGCAACGTTTCTTCAGAATTTCGACCTCTTCCTCGTTCGAGTCAACTTTCTAAGCAACACTTGAGCGACATGCAGAAAACTAAAAGGGAAGTTACGCATACCTCGATGACATCCACCACTTTCAGTAATGCTTCGGCTGGACCTTTGAACGGCTCCGGAACGAGGGTCGCCGCAATAACCAGCGCAGTCTTGAATGTCCCCATCGCAATGACCAGAACCTTGGAGGAACCCCCAGTATCTTGAGGCTTTGTTTCGCTCTCAGGCTCCCCCTCGTTCTTCGGCTTGCCTCGATCAAGCAACGACTTGACACCCTTCTCCGCCTTCTGCATGCTCCTTTCCACCTTAGCCTTCCCTTTGTCATACTTCTCCCCCATCCACGCTCTGAATTGGCTTCTGCTGGGAGCTCGACTGCCATCAGTGCCTGGCGTCGCAGCGCCAGACGGGATCGGTGTGTTGTGCTCTAGATTGTCGGGAAGGCCACAGTTGTCGCCTCCTCCAGAGTGAGTAAATTCAGCCATATCGGTTGGTTGATTGGTTGGTTCGAAAAGCTCGGTTAGATCGCAAAGTTTCGACAGTGGATGGTGGTCCAAGTTCAAGTTGCGGTGAGAGAGCCTCGAGGCATTCGATGCTGACCGATGACCATCCCGTGACTCTGCGGTTGGGCGTCCAACCTCCGGGAGTCAGCTCGGCCCATCCGTTGTGGCGCCGAGCCAATGTACTCTTGAAGGGAACTCAATGGCTGACGAATCACTGAGTCGAAAGATCCGGTAAGATATTGCTAAACTCGTACTTGACAAGCATTACCGTCAAAATGAGGACTCTGCAAACGGTATAGATAAGCATATAGACATATCGGTATCGAATCTGCAAACGGCAATCGAGATCGAGATCGAATACACCACCCAAGCCGTAAGGCTCAAGATGCCGAACCTGAGGCGCCTCGTCCGAGGTTGTCAAATGCGACCCTACACAAAAAAACAATTAGCCATCACATTCAACTCGGCGCAAAGAGCAGCAAAGAGGAAAAGAAGGGACAGAAATAATAATCACCCATCTTCCCACCAAGATTCCTCGAACATCCACGCTATCCAACACCCAAGCTCAAACCGGGTATAGAACCCGGTCATATTCGAAGGGGCCGTGTGCTAAGAAGGTAGGCAGTGGCGAAGTCGACCATCCATTTGCACGATTCGAGAATCCGTATTCGTCTGGGTATCGCATGGTGTCGTCGAAGTTGCTGGTGTAGAGGGTGGCGATGAAGGAAGAGTCTATGAAGCAGTTGAAGTTAGTTCAAAGTGCGCAGGGAAGGATAGGGAGAAGTCGACGTACCGGACGGTGATCGAGAGATTTCGACTCAGATAGCAAACAGTTCGGCGCATAGCACCGGGAGAAGAAGTCTGCCGACAAGCTTACCATAACTTTGTCGTGAGACGTTGCCTGAAAACAAATTAATATCCAAAGCTGAGATAGGCGACAGAAACAACGCACCCATTCCTAATATTCCAGTCTATTAAGCACGCACAACTCGTCAACGAGCCACGATAGCGGGGACATAAGGAGCACGTACCGATTCTCGCAAATAGCAGCATCAGCATCGTTATTTTGGATATACGCAGGCCTTTTTGGCCAATCTTCCTGTTCCGTACCAACGCCACCTACTCGCAACAACGTAAACACCTAATGCCTACGATCGACAAATAAATCCGCACCCTCGTAATATACGAAGTCAGACAGATAACCGTCGAAATCGAACTCCTAAGGCTTCTCTTCGAAGCAAATTGCCTGGTATCGACAGCTATCCATTGATCAGTCCACCGGTAGGATCGTGAGGGCTTTTGACGTTGAAGCAAGTTTAATGGAACATGCTGTCTATGAGAAGACAGAAAGTTTCAGTCAAGATACGAATAATCGCAATTGCAGGCAAACTTACCMTCGTCTTCRACGCCAGAATAATTCAGCTYATCGGATTCGCTGAACGAGTGCACTGGAAAGACACATCRATGGGTAGGGATTGAACACCAAGTCTTCACCCTCACTGAGGTGGGYCAACGAAGGGGAGTCGAGGTGCGCCGCATGATCTGCCAAAGGTGTCTGATCAAGGGCCTCAAGTTAGCAAAGTGACGCGACTTCAAAAACAATGTAGGGGCACCTTGACAAGCTCCTGGAACCTCAAACCAAGAGCAAACTACCACAGTTGGCGCCAACCGAGCACGCATCTCCGCAACGTCACAGTGCGTCTTTTGCTCGATAATCTTTAGCACGCGGAGGACACGTTCATCAGGATTGAGCTACTCAACGAAATGATAGCCAAGACTCACCTCGTACCCAGCCAAATCGACTCCACCAGCATCGCAGACGATAAAGTTCTGCGAAGGCTTCAAGTGATGAAGGTTCGTGAGGTGAACGCACTGAACCGCAGCGGTCTCGGGCTTCCATGTATTGCCCCCTGGGTGGGTGCTGGCAAGAGGCGAGCTGCTATAGACGGCCGTGCGTGATATGCAGCCAGGCCGCTGGAACGGTGAGCCAGACCTCTGCCGTGTCTAAGAGACTAATAATAATAATCAGAATTGGTACACAAAAAACGCGAGGAGAGAATGCTCACTGAGCTTGGTGACGGCTCTGATGTCCTTGGTAATCTCATCCTCGGCGTACTCCCAGAGGCTGGTGAGGGAGTCGATGGGGTCGATAGGTCTCTTTCCAGGCTGTAGGTGGCCGGAGATGTGTTAACCTAGGTGCTGCTGTGAGAGAAGACGCGAGCTGATTTGCTTACCGGAATATCAGACAACCGAGTTCCATAGCGGACTCATGTCGAAACGCATGGAGCGTTCCGAGGTGCTACCCATGGGGTTTTTATTCTTCGCCACCACAAGATCACGGCCAGATTGGTGGTAGAGCAGACATGTGGGGATCTGGAAAAGCGAACGCTCTGTTGAGAATAGGAATTCGGAAGGACGCGGATTTCGCATCCCTTGCTCAATTTTTCAAGCATTCGAGGCCAGGTGAGGATCTGCTGCACTCTTCACCAGCAATAATCGTAGGTAATACCCGATATCTAGCCATTGCGTCAGTAACAAACTCCCAATCTAAATAGCAATAGCGCTCACCAAAGTCGACCGGCACCGATATCCTCCCCTCTTCCACATGCGATGTTGAAAAGGCCGTGAACTGAGACTGCACGGTGAATGTGTGCATTGTGCGGCGAAATTCGCTAAATGTGTCGTCCCCCTATTGTTACTGCTGGGGAATGGCTCCATGCTGGGACTGCCCCATGCACAGTATCTGGAGCTGCTGTTTGCGGAGGACTCGGAGGGCATACGTGGATGGGGACTGGTGAGGACCAGCTGTTGAAGCCGCAAGAGCTTCTCCAACCTGGGCTGTGATTCGGGCTATCCAACTACTTCGAGGAGACTTGCATGGTCGTTATCTGAAGCACGGGATGATTCGTTGAAAAGAACCTCTAATGAAGAGGAATTTCCGCATCTTGACGCAAGATTCAAAATACCGACGCTATTTTCCTGAATTTGGCTGATAAGACGCATGACTCCAGTGGAGAATGTAAAAGACGAGTAGGAGGAGGTCGTTGGTACTGGCAGAGAGAAGACGCCGGCAACAGCCGAGCATCACTGAGGGCAGGTTCCTTCCTAGGCGCCTTCAAGGACTCGAGACTGACCAGGTGCGTCGACTTTTCCTCACCTCTTCCTCTGCCACGCTAACTGAGAATCCCAAAACTTTCAGTTTCCTTGCTCTGAACCTGGCAGCTCATGCCTCACCTTGAGCGAAACAGGGGTCAACGTCTCCCAGGTCGTTGATCCAGAAGGTGCAGGCATCCTGTAGTCGCCGGCATCACCTGCTGCCCTCTTGCTAGCCAGCAATGCGTCCACCTGTTCTTCACAGGGTGACAATTGCGCGAAGAGATAATATCACTTTTGTATTCCTCCAATTTTAGCTGCTTGGAATCTCCGGAGCTTACCTGCATCCCTCAAGTCTCATTTGCACATCTTCTCTAGTCTTACAGCTATCGTGGTC
>SDEE01000252.1:0-63008 GCA_004126415.1 Candolleomyces aberdarensis
CCACTAAGTATGACCTGGGTAAGGATATATTGCAAGATATATAGTGGAAGTATATCGCTATACGTTGATTCAATATGGTATGGTAGCTTGAAAATATCAGAATAACTGATGTGGCCGTCCTGGACCGGAATCTCAAATCTCAAACCGGACTGGACCGTCCTGGACCGTCCTACGCGGGAAGAGGGTTTTCACTGGGACTTATATGACTACAACAAGGATATAGTCTTGTATGAGTATTGTCAAGACGAAAGGCAGCAAGTCCATTTCATCGATCAGTGGTGCTTGTAACCACGTCATGCCCTTTCGGTAAGCCGCCGGATGGACGGGCTGATGATCCGTGTCCCCCTCGACCTTCTTATTCTCCTCTATCAGCCTATGGACCGGCTGCACAATTGTCGCGACTATGAACATTGAGTTATTCGATCGTTTAAACAAGGCAAAGCGCATCAGACACAGGTTCAGTATTCGCGGGCTACACGGTTATTTCGAAAGTACACACGAACACACGTAAGGCTACAAGTACAAGTACAAGCAGGCAAAGTTCGAAAGCGATTTCAGATCAAGGCAGTCAATTGAACTTGGAAGGCTGCTTAAGAAGGTGCGCCGAGTGCCCAAAGCTGGTTTGCGCCGCCATTGTCGGGCTTGAGAGTAACCTACGCACACAAGAGACATATCAGTGTTACCTGCAGAACAAAGAATGTCGGTTCCTAGCTTCTTAGAAACATACCTTAGTTCGCTCGGCGTCGTTTTCCAAGGTCCAGAAGAGGACAGGGCCATTGGTGGACTTAATGCTTAACCTGTGTTTGCTTGCGATGAGTAACATACTGCTGTCTTAACACCTAATTCTTACTTGACGACTGAGTTAGGCCGTTGATGGACATCGTAGAAAGAGGCGTTACCCTCGGCAGCTCGAATAAGTTCACCCTACTCCGAGAAAATTTGTCATACTGATGGAACACTTGGCGAAATTCATAATCACTCATGGGAGAAGGATTATCACTAGTCGCGTAGAGGTCTCGACCGTTAATCCCCTCGTGCAAGTGGTAAAAATCGACCGCGTGCACCATTGGTGATGTGACGACGGTCTCCCGACTTTTTCCTCAATATACATAGTGGGAGGCACGAGTGGGAATGGTCAGAAAATGTGGACTCAAGTGGGGCGACGTCCATGTTCAAATCTTGTCACGACTCATCCCAAGCTAGTGGTAGGTTGCAAGAGCCAAGCAAAGGTCACAATTTGTATCTAATTGTAGTGAACGACCCTCGCCTCACAACGTGGGGGGTTGGAACCCAATCCAAAATTACCGCCTGTGGCATCAGAGCCATCTCTCGACTGCCCATTCATGGATGGTGTTTGTCAGTGCTAAGAGAGATATGTTAGGAGGTTTCAAACAGCAGATGACCTTTCCGTTCAGATACGAACGAAGTTGAATATATTCTAGGCAACGTGCGCACTCAGCGGACAGACGGATACTTCACGCGGTAGTGGCCATTCCATCCGCTGTCAGCTAACACGAATATTCATGGATTGTGTATGCAGAAAAACGAACCCCAAAACCGCCGACTTCTGAGTGGGCCGATTAGGCGGACTTGAACTCCCACAGTAAGATACATTCATTCGGCTCATTCTTTGCCAACTCTATTGAGGGAGCTGGCGTATTAAAAAACTGCCAATGGCGTCAGCGTAAGCGTCCCAAGCTAGGGGTGCTATAGATAATGGGTATTGTTCTGGTGGTCGAGTTAAGTCAGAAGCAAATGACGAATAGTGCCAAACCCGAGCGAATTATAGCAGCCGTTTGAAAATTTGTGCAGGTGCCCCATCGTAATTTAGGAAAGATATCTCCCAAGGTCTGGCCAGGACCTCGGACGAGATAAAGATCGACTCATGGGATGTTGACAGCGTGGAGGCTTCTGCCCTGTGCCCTTCAGTTTCATTTACTTTCCCTTCACTTGAGTCTCGTGTTCATACCAGATGAGGAACTCAATTCACACGCCGCCGATTGTGAAATACACGTTGCATATTCATACGAACTGGTACTTCTAAGCACTTGTGACTGGGAGCAACAGCTGGGTTCTTGGCGTGTTTGTCATGCCCCTGATGCTTCCCCTCAGGCCAACTTCCCTTCTAACAACGGTTAGTTCACTGAAGGTTTCAATAAGTACGCAGCTCTGTTGAAAATGAGACAGTTTGGCACGAAATCGAGGGTGTCTCAGAAGCAAGTTACAGCGTGATCAGATTAGCGCCCGAGAAGCTTCAACATGAATGCTACTATATTTACCTGGCTTCCACTCGATCTGTTCCACATTCGAAGAGATGGCGCCTTTGGTGCGGATGTAGAAGCTCACATGACATCTCTATGCTTCCGGAGGGCGGATCTCTGCGCAGGGCACAAGTGAAGAACGTCAAGTGCGGACAACTCACACAAGATCTCATTGTGCTACTGTACAATGTAGTGATATGTACAGAGAGTACCGCTTGCAGGGCCCGTATGCCCCCAATGTGTACAAAGAATCTATGGACTGCTTTGGAATGTTGGTTTCGGGCAGAAGGGGCAGGGGGTACAGTGTCAACACCAGATCCCGGTCGGCATTAAAGCCGGTGTGCTGGATATTGGCTTTGCCCCTGAGTGGCGCATACCATCACACCTCGCCCCCAGGAATTATGTCAATTGTCTTTGGTGAAAGAAGTCACCATTGTGTGACATTCCCTCTACGGGATTTAAAGTTTATCAGTACACCGTTCAGATAGTATCACAGCTTTATTCATGTGATCACGACCGGCTCCAGTTAGGTGTATACCATTGACATGTCACTGCGTCTTCAACTAACCCTGCGAGCGCTAGACCGGGCCAACATATCTTATCGTCTATGAAAGCCTGGGGTGAAGGCCGCAAGTGAGCAGATTAGATTTAATGTAGTATTTTTAGCAAAAGGAGCTCTCACGAAAAGCCCGGATATGGGGAATCGAACCCCGAGCTGCTGGGTGAGAGCCAGCAAAANCGAGCATAGATGAACAAACGGAGTTACCCATCTTAAACCCGTGTCCAATGGGATTAGAGGGTAACGAGGCGTTGCTGAACGAACGGAAAATGAGCGGATTGAGTAGTACAAACAAGCGCGGGGAGCCGGGTCGAACGAAAGCTACGAGAGCGGGATGAAGCGGAGAAAGGAAAGAGGACAACAAACGAAGGAACAAGAAAATAAGAGCACGACGTACAGGTACAATGTATTCTGCAACACAGCCAACATAGTGTTCTACCTCGGACTCGGGATCTTCCACCTCAGACTTTCTGGCACTGAATCCGACGACGTTGGAGGGACTCCAGGTTGAGGATCTTTTTGGACTGTAAACGAGTTTATCAGTAGGGCTCGTCATCCGTCGATCACGATCACACGAGGAGGAGGACGGACGGCTACAAAGTGGCGGTCGGAGATAGCAGCGAGAAAATAAACGATAAGAGTAAGTGTACTTGAGGAACCAAGTGCTCTCCAACATAACTCCGACAGGTCTCTGACCCTTTTTTACCCTTTACAGTATTTGCCGTGGAGAACAGATCCATCTTGTGTTGGGTCTTGCGTTGGGAGGAGGGAGAAATCGCTTCGGGGTCTATCAATCATTGTGTATTGTATCGAGTTGAACGGCGAAAAGCAGGACGACGGGGAAGAGAGGAGAAAGGTGAGATTAATGTAGAGTCAGAATACGAGCTGAGGCCGTGGCTTCAATTATGTCTCTTTGAATTCGATTTGCTTCCAGGAGTCTTCCTGAGTATCGAATTCCCATAGATCGTTGTGATAACGAGCTGTAAACGAATCTGAGGACGAAGTGGAGGAGAGAGGGCGGGCAGGGCGTGCTGGTGATTCCAGGATCGTAAAACCACCAAAGACGACGACGAAATGCTTCTACATCGCCATCCTATGACACACCAATAAATACAACAACAAGAGTAAGACCCAGCCACACACCAATGGCCCGACCTCGGCGAGCGACGCTGCCACCGCATGAGCCGACCTCGATCCAGGGCATGTCGGCAAAACAAACTTGCCCCATTCGTCTTTTTCGGGAGAGCCGCGGAAGGTATCGTTGTAGAAATAGGCACGGTTGTCATCGCTGAAGAATTCGCCTGATACACCAGAGGTGGGCTCCGTTGGGGCAGGGCGTCAGCGTAGCGTTACTGCGCTGACTTGGGAGTCCTTCGACGAGTCCTTCGGTTACTCTGTGGGATTCTTCCTATTCCTTACGCACCTACTGATTTGTTCAATGAGTATCCATTGATCTAGGATGGGTTTGGGAGAGAGACGAACCCTCTCTAGAATCCCTTCACGATCATCGTCAGAATCAGAGTCAACGTTCCCCGCGCCTTTGCCTTTCGATTTTGATCCAGTAGCCTTTCTCTTCTCCGTCCGTTCGACTTTGACCTGGGCCTTCGCTTTCTTTGCGGCTTTGATCGCTGCGGATACGTTTTTCTTGCCCATCATGGCCGATATTCGTATATATTGTCGCTATGAGAACTCATATGACTACAACAAGGATATAGTCTTGTATGAGTATTGTCAAGACGAAAGGCAGCAAGTCCATTTCATCGATCAGTGGTTGTAACCACGTCATGCCCTTTCGGTAAGCCGCCGGGATGGACGGGCTTATGATCTGTGTCCCCCTCGGCCTTCTTATTCTCCTCTATTAGCCTATGGACCGGCTGCACACTTGTCGCGACTATGAACATTGAGTTATTCGATCGTTTAAACAAGTCAAACCTCATCAGACACAGGTTCAGTATTCGCGGGCTACACGGTTATTTCGAAAGTACACACACACACACGTAAGGCTACAAGTACAAGTACAAGAAGGCAAAGTTCGAAAGCGATTTCAGATCAAGGCAGTGAATTGAGCTTGGAAGGCTGCTTAAGAAGGTGCGCCGAGTGCCCAAAGCTGGTTTGCGCCGCCATTGTCGGGCTTGAGAGTAACCTACGCACACAAGAGACATTTCAGTGTTACCTGCAGAACAAAGAATGTCGGTTCCTAGCTTCTTAGAAACACCTTAGTTCGCTCGGCGTCGTTTTCCAAGGTCCAGAAGAGGGCAGGGCCGTTGGCGGACTTAATGCTCAACTTGCGTTTGCTTGCGATGAGTAACATACCACCGTCTTAACACCTAATTCTTACTTGACGACTGAGTTAGGCCGTTGATGGACATCGTAGAGAGAGGCGCTACCCTCGGCAGCTCGAATAAGTTCACCCTACTCCGAGAAAAATTTTCATACTGATGGAACACTTGGCGAAATTCATAAACACTCACGGGAGAAGGATTAGCACTAGTCGCGTAGAGGTCTCGACCGTTGATCCCGATAGAGATCTGGGCCTGCGCACCTTCAATAGGATGAAAGTTGAACTAATGCATATGTGCTGTGTCAGGGGCCCGCCTGGCTGAAGAGCTGCGCTGGTTCCTTACTATTTGATTGGCGTGGCCATGGCGCCTGAAGCCAATAATCGGCCCGTTGGGCGCACTGCCCTCGAGATCGGCCACACGGTTGGGGTAGTGAAGGTTCGTGAGGATCTGCCTTCCGACGATCATAGCGCGAGAGATTGAGGACTGGGGAGAGGGTGGTATTCGATATGGAGAAGAAACTCGGGAGTTAGGATGCCCTGCTGGAACGTAGCAAGGTTTATATACAATTGGGCAGTGAATGATTATGTCAACCGTTCCAGTTCGAGCACGTATGTGTGTCACTAGAAAAGCGTCTCATTGATTCTGCAGGAATGGTCATCTGGACTAGGATGATATTCCAGACGGGTTCTGAATTGCTACTTTGATAGAGTTCGTTCTACCACACGAGTTTGTGACACCCAATAGCCTTGAAAATGGCTTGAGTGTCTCCGTGATCCAGTCTCCGCCGATGTTTGCCCTATAATACTGAATGAGGAACGTCTTTCCAGGTAGTGAGTACACCTCTTGGTACTAACCTTACCGGTTGAGAAGCATGATTGCGTGCTCCCTTTCAAAAATTGGGGTTGTAAAGGAAGGTCACAGTTCAACTTTCCAGGTTGACACCCCCGAAACTGTCCCCTATTTCACTATCATGGGGCCATTGAATACATCATTGAGGGACCTCGAGAATTGAACTCGGAGTGTTTCATTCGAGTTTGTATTGGGAATGAGACTTGGCGGTCTCAGAAAATTAATGGATTAGAACGGCCGGAGTGCGGAACCTGTGAAATGAAATTCACGATTGCGTTTGCCTCGGTCGTTCAGAGCACGGAGGCAGCAACGTAGGTAACAGGCACGCAATGCATCTTGACTTTGGCACCCTTGGTAAAATTGGTGGAGAATTGCAAGTTGACACTGGGTCATGGGAAGCAGGGGGTGCCTCTCCATCTTCTAGACCCATCGCCTCACCTTCATTACTGATGTCCATTCATTCGCCAAACCTTCTTCGCACGGGACTTCGCAAATTGGTCTTCTTCGTGTTCGTCATTCCGTTGGAATACTCACCAGCCATGAAACCCATTCCAGGGTCGGTGGATAAGCTGCAATCTATTCATTCACTCGCGCAAGTGGGAAACATCAAATACACCAGCCCGATGCCGACGACCTGGTGTTGACACCCTATTCAACTCTCCTGCGGGAGCCCAATGCCAATGTTACCACAAAGCTGTACGTAGTTTCATCAAACACAGCAGGCTACAGACAGATGGACCCTGCAGTCGACGTTTACAATACGCACTTCGAAAGGTACGATAGCACAGTGAGACCATGTGTATGGTGCGATCGTCGGAGCTACAAAACTGGAAGTCAGATGAATCTAGGCCGCGCTTCCAAATCGGGCTGTCCTATGGTGGCCACTACGCGAAGCGGAGAGAGAGGCAGACTGGCACCATTGGCGAAGTGACTACGGTCTCCCGGGGCCAAAGCATATGGCTGAGGCTAATTAAAAAAATTCAAAATATCAGTTTCCTGCAAACATATACTCAAGACGACTTTTTCCTCAATATACACGCCATAGTGGGAGGCAGGCGTGGGAATGGACAGAAAACGTGGACTCAAGTCGGGTGACGTCTGTATTCAAATCTTGTCACGACTCATCCCAAGCTAGTGGTAGGTTTTAAGAGCTAAAGAAATGTGACGAGTGATATCTCGTTGTAGTGAACGACCCTCGATTCACAGCGTGGGGGGAGGTTGGAGCCCCAATTCCAAATTGGCGCCAATAGCCTCGGAGCCACCTCGCGAGTGTCTATTCATGGATGGTGTTTGTCAGTGCTAGAAGAGATATGGAAGGAAATTTGAGACAGCAAATAACCTTTCCGTTCAGATACGAAAGATGTTTAATATGTTACAAGTAACGCGCACACTCAACGGGTAGACGGATACTACCCATGAATTCACGCGGTAGTCGCCATTCCATGTGCCGTCACTCAACACTGAATATTCATGGATTGTGTATGTCCCAAAATGAGCCCCAAAACGCCGACTTCTGAATGAACTGACTAGGTGGATGTGAATTGCCACTATAGGATACATCCATTCCATTCATTCTTCGCCAGCTTTATCGAGGGAGCTGGCGTACAAAGCTGCCAATGGCGTCGGGGAAGCGGCCCAAGCTAGCGGTGCAATAGAGAATAGGTATTGTCATGGTGGTTGAGTTGAGTCAGAACCGAATGACGAATGGTGCCAAACCGGAGTGAATTTGGAAAACCGCTGTTTCCAAAGTGGCAGTCGTTTCGAAATCTGTGCAGGTGTCCCATACGTTAATTAGGAAAGGTTTCTCCCAAGGTCCAGCCAGGATCTCAGACAAGATGACGATCGACTTATGGGATGTTGACAATGTGGAGGCTTCTGCTCTGCGTCCGGCAGTTTCATTTACTACGTGCACGGCGACTCCCACAGATCGCAGCTCGTTGAGATATTGAACATCGGCGACACTGATTGATCTTTCACTGCCATCAGAGATGTAGGATTCTCTAATACTGACTAAAATAAACCATATTTAAAGGCACTTCTCGCCGCCAAGTACTTGCCATCTGCAAGTTCGCTATAATTTGGATGTTTTCCCTTCACTTGCGTCTCATGTCCATACCAGATGAGTAGCTTAATTCACACTCCGCCGATCATGAACTGCACGTTGTATACGAACTGGTGTTTCTAAGTACTTGTGACTGGAAACAACAGCTGGGTTCTTGGCCCTTATTGTCTGATTGTCATGCGGCCGATGCTTACCCTCAGGCCAACTTCCCGTCTAACAATGGTTATTTCACTGAAGGGTTCAATAAGTACGCAGCTCTGTTGGACATAAGACAGTTTGGCACGAGATCGAGGGGGTCTCAGAAGCGCAAGACGCAGTGTGATCAGATTAGCGCTCGAGAAGCTTCGAGATGAATTGCCACCATATTTGCCTTAGCTTTCACTTGAGTTATTCTACAGTCGAAGAGATGGCGCCTTTCGCGGATTTAGAAATTCACATGACATCTCGATGCTTCTGGAAGGTGGATTGCTACACGAGGCACACGTGGAGTGCGGACAACTCACACAAGATCTCATTGTGCTATTATACAATGTACTGATATGTATCGAGAGTATGGCTTGCAGTGTCCATATTCCTCCAGCCTACAAGTAATCTATGGACTGCTTTGCAGCATTGGGCTCCGGCAGAAGAGGCAGGTGGTAGGGTGTCGACACCAGAYCCCGGTCGACATCGGAGCTGGTGTGCTAGATTTTGGCTCCCCCCCTGAGTGGCATACCATCGCCTCTCGCTCCCCAGCAAGTATTTTAACTGTCTTTAGTGAAAGAAGTCACCTCTGTGTGAATTCCCTCTACGGGATTTAGTGTTTCCCCGTACACCGTTCAGATATTATCACAGTTCTATTCATGTGACCACAACCGGCTCCAGTTAGGTGCAAACCATGCCACAGCGTCTTAAGCTGGCCCTGCGAGTGGCAAGCGAGCAGATTAGAGTTGAATGCAGAATCATTAGCAAAAGAATCACTCTCAGAAAGCCTGGATATGGGGAATCAAACCCCGGGCCGCTGCGTGGGAGTTGGTAGAACGAGCATCGATGATCACACGGAATGAGGGGTCTTGAACCAGTGTTCAACGGGATTAGAGGGCAGCAAGGCGTCGCTGAGCGAACGGAAACGAGCGGATTGAATAGTACGAACGCAAACACGAAGGACGACCGGGGGGATGATTGATAGATAAACAAACGCGGGGGGCCGTGTCTAACGAAGCGTAAAGAACAGGAGAAAGAAGCGAAGGAAAAAGCCCGACTACAGCGTATTCCGCTACACAGCCAACATAGTGTTGTACCCCGGACTGGGAATCGTCGACGTCGGATCGTCTGGCACTGGGTCCGACGCCGCTGAAGGAACTTGTTGAAGGTCGTTGGTGGACTGGAACGAGTCTATCAGTAGCACTCGTCGTCCGTCGACTACGAAAAGGCAATCAGAGCGAGCAACAAAAGGGGAATTGATCGGAAGAATAAGGGAGAAACACGGTGATAGCGTACCTTCCCACCGATCTTCCACTCCTCGTCACTATCATCATGACCTCCCTTCTTTTGTTGCTGTTTCCTCTTCGCTTTCCCGCCACCCGCCTCCTTCCGTTGTTTGAGCTCTAAGCTGATCCATTTTCCTTTGCCTGTGAGTTAGTAACTGTACCTGTACAAGGCGGGCGAGAACAGCGCGAGTCAATCAATTCTTCAATCGCTGAAATCAAAGATCCATGGCAAATAGTGCGTAGGGAAGTTGGGAAGGAGAGGAAGAAGGTAGCGCGAGCAGAACGAATTCAAAGTCAAAAGACGAGGTCTAAATTGTTCCGAGTTGACGACACCAATCCTTCGAGAGAGAAAGAAGGCGCCGAACGCTCGCGTCGAGAACGAAACATTGGAACTAAAGCTTTGAGGGACTGCGCGACGAGTGACCTACATATCGTTCAAAAACCCACTCTCCAATGTCGTTTCATGCCTAGCTTCATCCGTGACTCCCCCAAACAAAACACCCATATTCTTAGCGACCCACAGTGCCATCGTACATCCGGATCTCACTGAAGGAGCGAAGGCGTCTGAGGGGCGCTTGCGGCGTTCCCATTTGGCTATGAACGTCGGTGCGCTGGTTTTTGAGTGGACGAGGATTTCGATGCCGATTTCGAATATGTTGAGGGAGTCGGAGCGGCCCTTTTGGAGGGCGACGTAATGGGTTTGGAAGTGGTTTGAGTGGTGTCGGGTAAAGAGAGTCTGTTAAACAAGAGATGAGCAATGGTGAGAGGAATGATAAAGAATGAGATTAGGCGTACTTCAGGAACCAAGTATCCTCCAACATAACTCCGACGGGCCTCTGACCCTTTTTGTATTCTTTACAGTATCCGCCGTGGAGGACGATTCCGTCTGGTGTTGGGAGGAAGGAGAAACCGCTCGGGGACTCTCGTTTATGGAGCATGAAATTGAGGTGAACGGCGAGAAAGAGGGTGACGGCGAGGAGAAGAAAGTGAGATGAACGTAGAGTCAGGATACGAGTTGAGGTTGGCGACTCACGAAGGCGTCAGTTCCGTCTCTTTAAACTCGATTAGCTTCCAGGAGTATTCTTGCGTATCAAACACCCATAGATCGTTGCGGTAGCGAGCTGTACACGAATCTGAGGACGAGGCAAAGGAGAAGGGGTGGGCAGGGCGGACTGGTGATTCCAGGATCGTAGAAACCGCCAAACAGGATGACGAAATGCTTCCACATCGTCATCCTACAACACGCTGTAAATACAACGAAAGCGAGAGTGAAACTCAACCACGCACCGATGGCCCGACCTCGGAGTCGGCCTGATCTTTGTCTCGATCCTATCCCACAAATGTGTCTGGATATCAAAACACCAAAAATCGCCATAATGATGGAACATCGTCTGATGCAGCGACGAAAACTCTCCTCCAAACAAGAACAGCTTTCCACCTCCCGCAGGCGACGCTGCTACCGCATGAGCCGACCTCGGTCCAGGGCATGTCGGCGAAACGAACTTGCGCCATTCGTCTTTTTCGGGAGAGTAGCGGAACGTATCGTTGTAGAAGTGAGCGCGGTTGTCGTCGCTGAAGAATTCGCCTCCGATACACCAGAGGTGGGCTCCATTGGGGCATGGCGTCAGCGCAGCGTTAGCGCGTTGACTTGGGGGTCCTTCAACAAGTTCTTCGGTGACTTTGTGCGACTCTTCCCATTCCTTACGCATCTACTGATTTGCTCAATGAGTATCCATTGATCTAGGATGGGCTCGGGAGAGAGACGGACCTTCTCTAGAATCCCTTCAAGATCATCGTCAGAATTAGAGTCAACCTTCCCCCCGCCTTTGCCTTTCGATTTGGACTTGGTGGCCTTTTTCTTCTCCTTCCGTTTGACTTTGACTTGGGCCTTCGCTTTCTTTGCAGCTTTGATTGCTGCGGATACGYTTTTCTTGCCCATCGTGCCAGATAGTCGTATTTATCGTCGTTATGAGGACGTATGTGAGTATAGCANGTCTAGTATGANAKATCGTCAGGAYSWACGGCAGCMAGTCGTSAWYWTCRTCAGAATCNAGYWTGTCGKYGCTTGYADCSRTCRSYATSCCSKTKCGNGTAAGCNCGCCGGGACGGACGGGTGATGGTCCCNATCTTCCCTCGCGTCCTTCTTCCATAGCACCGGCGGTCGGCTTGGGGCAATGAGCCGTCCCCTTGCGTCGTCGGATATGATTACCGCCTCTCACACGGCAGCTCGGAGTTCGATTCCTCGTAGCCCACCTATCTGGTCGATTCTTGGTCCAACGAAGGCTCAAACGCTTGAGCCTATGGTGTAGGCACAAGCAAGGAGAAACTCGGACCTTGAGGTACGTCGCAACATTGAAGCTCATTGTNAGCGCTCAACCATTCGTACGGTTCCACTTAACTTTTAACTGTGTCGTAGTGGTCGAGGCGATAGCGTCCATGGCAGTACTATCGCAAACATCAACGAGGGTCACTCGTTCCTGTGAACGTAAAGCGACTGYCAGTTCCATTTGATTMCCATCTTTGAACGTCGCCTACTCGTATTCATACCTTKTTMCAGCTGCTCATYCAGACTCACAGTGAAGACCAGACRTCATGTGGGGCAACCTGATTATCTCGCCAACATCGTCGCTCACCTAAACACTAGGTATGAAAATATACTTGAGCTGCTAATTGCGCTAMGCGTAATGCAGTCTGGACTCACTGGCTACTCACGAGGGAATTTCCTGGATAATGAAGAATCAATGRARTGGCATCAAGACCTCGATAAAATAGGGAACGAAAGACATTGAGACGAAACCTAAATCATTAAGGAAGGTGAGTGCCCTGCACACAGATGGCTCACCGTGGCCCGGCGGTKTCCTAACTCGTGAACGATGGGGCTGGCGRCGTCATCGAGGTCCCGTTCCCACAGGGAAGGTACCCTTGCGCTGRTGTATTGCCCGCGTCCTCAAGCAAAKATGATAGGTACAAATGAATCTTTTGGGGCAGGGGGCAGTTTGACTCGCAATCGCTCTAYGACCGTGGAGATATTGCGCTCGCCGGCGAGAGGCCCGRGTTAGCGAGAACTTTSAYAGGGATTGTTKCGGAAGTGGTGGACGAAGAAGGTTGASACTCCCGTTCAGGCGTTTGGGTGTCAGCGTGCATATGTGGCGGCGCATYGGSTTYGTSTAAAWTCSGMRCGAGCTMGRYTWAMRCAAGACTTACNAGTCTGAGGTCGAGTTGCTGCAGTCGACATCTCCNCATNCGCTTCTTCCAATTCCCTATTCGTTCGATGAGTATCGAATACACAGGAAGGGCATTTATCATAAGCTGTGCGCTCGAYATTCCCTTTTACATGCCATTTGCATCGATGGAGGTCGCGATTACAGACCGAGACGTCGCGACATTGACTTATTCGATCGTTTAGAAAGTTCAAAGCACATAGGACACAGGCTTACTATTCGCGGGCTACAGGGTCATTCGAAAGTACACACACACGCTCGTAAAGAGAAGGCTACAAGTACAAGTACGAGCGGGCAAAGTTCGAAAGCAATCAAGGCGATAGGTTCAACTTGGAAGGATCTTAGACCGCCTCGACTGCCCAAAGCTGGTTCGCGCCTCCATTATCGGGCAGGAGAGTAACCTACGCACGCGAGAGACATCAGCGCCCCTTGCGAAAACGAAGATTGTCGGTTCCGAGCTTCCCAGGACATACCTTGGTTCTCTCGGCGTCGCTTTCCAAGGTCCAGCAGAGGACTYGATCATCGACGGACTTGATACAGAATCTGCATTTGCTTGCGATGAGTAAARTATCACCGTCTCAACACCTAATTCTTACTTGTAGACCGGGCCAGGCCGTTGCTCGACAGTGTAGAGAGAGAAAACGCCACCATCGACACCTCGAATAGGGTCACCCTACTCCGARAAAAYGTCAAGSCGATGGAATGCTTGGCCAAATTCATAAACACTCACGGGAGAAGGATTAACGCTAGCCACACAGACGTCCTGACTAAGAAGCTTGATAGTGATCTTGACCTGCGTGTCTCCAACAGGCTCAAAATTGAACTAATGCAAATGCGCTGAATCAGAGACCCGCCTGGCTGAGAGAATGTGCTGAATCCTTACGATTTGATTGAACTGGCCATGGCGCGTGAAGCCAATAATCGGCGCGTTCACCGCAGTGCCCTCGAGATCGGCAACACGGTTGAAGTGTTCGACGTTCGTGATGATCTTCTTTCCGACAACCAAAGACATAGTGCGAGAGATTGAGGASTTGGAAGAGGCTGATATTCGATGTGGAGAAGGAACTTGGGGGGTTGGGACGTTCTGCAAGGACGCAACAAGGTTTATATGCAGTCGGGCAGCTGGTGATTACGTCAGCCGCTCCAGCTCAAACGCCTACGTATGCCACTAGAAAGTGTCTCATTGATACCAGAGGATAGGCCACCTGAACAAGATGATATTCTAGAACAGGCAGGACAGAGAGGCAGTTCTGAATTGCTAGTTTGATATACTTCGTTGTCCAACATGTGAYGGTCAATAGCCCCAAAAATGCMTTGAGTGKCTTCTTGACCTRGCCTYCGCCGACGTTMGCTCAATGAGCCTGAATGAAGAACCTCTTTCCAGGYAGTGAGTACACATCTTGGTGCTAACCTTACCGGCCGARAAGCAGGATCRCGTGCCCCCCTTTCARAATTGGGGTTGTGACGGAAGGTCACAGCTCAACCTTATAGGTTGGCACCCTCGAAGCTGTCCCACTGYTTCACTATCATGAAAAAATCGAACGTCCACAAGCTGTGTATGTAGCCAAACGAACGACAAAATACCGACTTCTCGATGAGCCCAGTAGGTGKACTTGGACTCCCACTGAGATACATTCAATTCATTCATTCTTCGCCAGCTTCTAGATARAACTNGGCGTACAAAGCTTCCAAAGTTTAGTTACGCTCAAATGTAAATTAAAGTTCTGGGGTCAAGGGAWGCATCCCAAGCTAGCGGTATACAGGGCTTCCAAGGYTTATTTACGCTCAAATGAGAGCTAAAGTTTGTTTACGCTCAGAAGAAAGTTCTGGGGNTGAAGGGAAGGATCCCAGGCCCCTAGCGGTGCGATAGATAATGTTTATTGTTCTGGTGGTCATTCTAAGTTAAGAAGCTAATGAAGAATCATCCAATGAATAGTGCCAAACCGGAGTGAATTCGAAAGACCACTGTTTCCGAACAGTAGTCGTTTCAGGATGAGGAAAATATATCTACCAAGCTGCGGCCAGAACCTCGGACGAGATGACGGTCGAATTATGGGATGTTGACGGCGCGGAGGCGTCTGCTCTGTGTCCTTCAGTTTTATGTGCTTGCACGGCGACTCTCGCGGATCGCAGCTCGTTGAGATACTGAGCATCGGCGACACTGTTTGGTCTTTCACTGCCATCGAGATCTAGAACTCGCTAACACTCACTGGGGTAAACAAGATTCAAATGCGCTTCTAGTCGCCACATAATCGCCATCTACAAGCTCGCTCTAATTCGGATACTTTCCCTTCACTTTGCGTCTCATGTCCACACCAGATGAGCGGCTCTATTCACAGCCTTTCCGCCGATCGCGAGATACACGTTGTACGCGAATTGGTGCTCCTGAGTACTGGTGACTGGAAACAACACTTGGGGGGTCATGCACCTAATGCTTCCCCTTAGGCCAAGCTCCCGTCTAGCGACGTTTGGTTCAATGCAAGCTGCGATAAGTACGCAGCTCTGCTGAACATAAGACAGCTTGCCACGAAATCGAAGGTTTCTCAGAAGCAAGACGCAGTGTGATTAAATTAGTGCCCGAGAAGCTTTGATACGAATCGCCACTATCTTTGACTTGACTTCCACTAGAGATGCTCTACGGTCTCGATGTTACAGTGGCCGTTCTTATATGATATAATATGATGCGCTTCTGGGAAGCGGATCGCTCTGCAAGTCACAAGCGAAGTGCGGACAACTCACACAAGGTCTCATTGTGCTATTGTACCAATGTGTATCAAAAGTATCGCTTGCAGGGCTCATTTGCTTTTAGACTATCGTGCATGAAGAATATATGGACTAGTTTCAAGCATTGGGTTCCAGCAAGAGGCAGGTAGTAGGGTGTTGACACATCCAGGGCACCCAGAAAGCTTATAACATCAGGAAAAGTGCACGTACTTTTACTTGTTACTTCCTGACTTGACTTAGCCTTACAGGCGCTTATTGTCGCTTCCACTTATTTTGAGTACCTTTTGCCTTAGGCATTTGGCTTATTCAGTGATTGTACTTAATCTTTGTGCTTCCTACTTACTAAGTTTACATTTGATCATGGATTAAGCCTGAGTTTTAGAGCATTGTACATTTGTACTGTTATCCATGTTGCCATCGTCAACCAATGGATGGAGTACCTGCATCTGGGTCCAAGTCGCTGCGAAGGCGTCAATCTCAAATTTGATCTCCGCTGCATTTGAGCTGATGATAAATTTTAAGTGCAGGCCCTCTTCTTCTCTTCAACTACTATCGTCATGGCCAAAAACCAGACTCATGAAGAGCGCCMATCTACACCAATCAACGATCCTGCCAAGAGCATCCCCACCCCCGACTCTGNCCCCAGGTTTMCARCCCCCGAGTTGCAGAAATATAAACCGTGCTTACCAGACAAAGAAAATCTGGGAAACGTTCCCTTCGCCGAGAACTGAAGCCTGGATTCAAAAGCATAGACCTCCTGGGGGTTTGAAACGGCGCATAAACCAAAGTATGTCGTTTCCTTACTGCCTAGCGCGTTAATATTGACCAATATAGTCGAGATGGCGACAAGAGATGCTGAAGAGGAGGAGCTCGGAGCTCTACCCCAACGCTGGCAGCCATTCAAACCTGAACACAAATTCCCGATCAAAGACCCATACGCCGTCTTCCTCCTCACACGCTTCCATAATCGTTGCCAGGACCTGGAAAGAGCCCTCGAGATGCACGACATACCAATTCCTGGTTGGATCACAAAAATATCGGAATGATTGAATGGGCATCAGGCAAACAAAGGATTCAAAATGCTACCTCGAAGGCATGGTAGTCAATGTATAACGTAGTACAGCTTGAATACATCTAAGCTCCTTGTATAATGCAGAAAGAATGGAGTGAACTGCGAACCGAACATGGGCATCAAATGGGCGCATCGAAGAATGTTGTCAATATGGATAATAGAACACATACGGCGATTTCGAGTATCGTGGTTTGGACGAACAAGCCACATACCAGTGGCATCGCAAGGTCCTTCCCCGTACTTCTCAAACCATCGAACCAAAGCTGCCTGGTGCTCCACACCCTGTTACTTGAAGGAAAGGAACATTTGGACCTGCGCAACATTCATTCCTGCAAACCCAGCCACCCCAGGGTCTAGCTCAACGAGCACACAGTCATGGCGAGGAGCCCCATTTTGCCACGAAGGTGTGGCGCGAATGACCTCTCGACTTATCCCAGCGATCCCTGAGACATCGCTTGGGGCATGGTATAGGACGGTTGCGGATTTAAAGAGCTTGATATGAAGGTGTGGGTCGATTACGGGGCATATCCACGCCCATAACATCGGAATCAGGGTACGGTTGATCATAGAGGAAACGGCGGATGAACTCCTCCAGTCCGGTTATGCCGAGGTCGGGTGTAAGGAGATAAAGGGGTCGTGGGTAGCGAGAAGCTTAAGCATCACATGAATCAGAGGTGTGGGCAACCGGGACGATACAAAGAACTTACCTGCACGCCTAGGCAGTCGGACATCACCCTCAGATGTGACCATCTTGACTTGCTGTTCACTCGGATGTCCAGCACTCTCCGATAACACCTCTCCCTCGCCCTCGTCTTCCGAGATGGTCTCCAAGCGGACAGGCATATGGGCCCGCATGTTCTGCAATGTTTGGCGTTGGTCGCGTGGATCTCGAAGACGAAGGGGGATCTGAGGCTCGAAAGCAACACGTGCTGCAGCAAGCTTGTCGATTCGTTGATTGGTGAGAAGCATTTCGCCAAGTGGTTTGTTGCGGCTTGACCGTCGCCAGGCTTTCTTGACAGCTTCGATGTGTTTCGACTCGGTGATGGACGAACAGAGGCCGTTGGGAGCTCCAAACTGTTGAATAAGAAGTCGGTAATGGCATAGTGAATGCTGGCGGGGAAGGTTGAAATTTTGGCGGATTCCGTACTGACGAAAGATTTCGCGCTCTTGGTGGAATTCCTCAACGGCCTTGTCGATCCGGTCGAGAACCAGCTCGTCGATTTCGGAAAGGCGAACCAGGTAACAGAACTCCATAAAAGCGCTGATAGCTCTCACCATACCATCAGGGACAAGACCTTTAATGGCAGCAAGGAAGACTTTCATCAGCGCCTTGGAATCATTCCCTGTCCACTGTTTGAAATCACGGCCCTCGGGGAAACGACGTAGACCAGAGAAGGGGGGTGCGAGCGCAACCCTGAAAAATAACCTTGAGTGAGGCCATGGACGTTGGCATTGAAAGGGAGGGGTACCAACCTTCGATCCATCTCGGCCAATACCTGCTTTCCTTCTGGCAATCCTTCAAGGTATTCGACGACCCATTGTACCAGATGGTCCTTGAATGTTCCTTTGATAATTTGATGCAATAGGTCAGGGGACAGCAGTTCGTGAATGTTGGCACGAGGAAAGTATGATGTGAATGGCTGTGTCATAAATTGAGCAAGGAATGTCAAGCGTACAATTAATGAATGCTTACAATAACATCAGCAATGATCCCGTATCCGTCCCACATCTTCTTATGATCACCGTCATACGCCTGATGGACAGCATCTGTGTGGTCGTGAGATCGCTGAGCTGCATCCTTTGGCGAACTGTCAAGGTCTTTCGCCATTGCAATGCATCTATTTTCGATGTTAGAACACCAGGAAGAGGAATAAAAAAAAAATATCACACACCGAGGACACCATCCTGAAACGACACAGGCCAAGACGCACTGCTCGGGGTAGTCTGCAATGTAGGGACCCAGCCCATACACCACTCTGCGAAAATGACCGTCGCCACATCTTGTAATCCGAGCTTCCGTCATCCAGCGCTTGAGAGGCATGAGGATTCGAGCAATCGATGAATGAAGGAGCTGCCGCCGAAATTGGCGAAACTCGACTGAGTCTTGCTCGTCTCGACTTGCTAGAGAATTAGGGAGTCAATGGAGCAATCCTTATCAGAGGGAAGTCAATACACACTTTTAGGTATTGCGAGAAAGCCAATGACGGTCAAGGCTCCCTTGTGAGCTCGGCGAAGGCGATTTTGGACGTTTCCAAGTGAGGCGTACAGGGGATAATATTCATTTTGACCGGTGGCAACCGAAACGGTGGTCTTGTCGCTCCCAAGAATAACGGGCGCAAACATGGCCCCATGTAGTGTTGTATCCATAGCAAGTTTATTCTAATACTAACACTTTAAATAAATGACTTGAAATGAGAAGGAAGTACCCTTACCGCTTGGTCCCAAGCCCATTCCCCTGACATCAAGTCCATATACTGGCGACGGCCATTCTTCGCATCCTTAACCTCCTTTGGGGCATAGTCAATGTAGCGAGCAAATTCAGGGTTTCCAAGCTGACCCTCCATGACTTCTAGCGGGTTCCGATACCAAACATCGTACTCGGCGGTCATCCAAGAGGGAGCTTGGTCAGGAATCTCGCCATCATACTTGACTTTGAAACCCTCCCATGGTATGTCGCCAAACGGAATGGAGTCAATGGTGTCGAAAAGGCTTCGAGAATCGGCGAAGGGCGGGAGTGGCTCTGAGTTGCTATCGTTGGTATAAAGATTGTGTTTTTGATAGGAATCCCAAAGCGTCATGAGATAATTGACATCGCCGGGCGGACATCTCGACCTTCTTGTAGAGGAAACTGGCAAGCAGCATTTCTTCGATGCAGGTGAATGGAAAGAGGTCTTGAGGATCTTCAAATGGATCGGGGGGTTGACTTCCATCCGGGAGCTTGTCACCGTCCTCGTCACAGGGCTTGCCTAGTTAAAAGTTAGATACATCTGAAATAGAGAAATTGAATCGTACCATTCAGAAGGGGGTGCGCGTTCTGATAGCAACTACGCCAGATGACCGTTTTGGTTGAGGACTAGGTGGAGGCGAGAGTGCTGGACCCTCAACCTCAGCCGGAGGGGTGTTTGGAAGTGGCAAATCAGGAAGAGGTGAGGGGAGACGAGATGGTGGTGAAGGGATTGAAGGAGATTGGGGAGGTGATGGCGATGGAAATGCAAACTGATTCGCCGGGTTGAATCTGCATGTTGCCTTGTGTTGAGTCAGGCCGCCGGATTTCTTGCAGACTCTGCCACAGTTCGGGAAAGGGCATGCAAAAATAAGAGGCTGGTGTTTGCCAACTGACATTATTGCCGATTGAAGTTCCTGGTTCGAGAGTGCTGAGGGAGAATCGAGAGAGAGAGAGAGCGCGCTGCATTCCATCACGTGGTTCAGTGTTGCGTTATCGATCCATAAAATTTTGAACACTCATACCATCGTTTTGACCTCTCTATTCTCTGCCTCTTTCACTCAACGCAACGATGAGGAAGACCACTCGGCAGTCAAACCAGAGTTTCAAAGGCGGCGAGCTCCTCACCAAGTACGACCGGCGTCCTACTGCTGATGTACAGGCAGAAAAGACAGCAAAGGCGTCTGAAAAGGCGAAAAGGGTGAGATCCCAGGCTCAAGGGGCAAAGCGTGCCGCTCAGCTGGAATATGATGCCCTTCAGAAGGCTGCGGCTCAACGAGCGAAGCCAGGACTCGTGTACGAAGACACCCCTAGTACTGAAAAGGAAACACGCAAACGTGTGGCTAGCAGGTCCGACGAGGACGATGAGCCTGAGGGTGCGTCAGCATTGTTCTTGTTTATTCTCATCTCACTGACACCCACCTTGGTTATCCGTGCACTAGAGGTCAAAAATGCGCCCAAGCGCAAGAAAAAGATTCAGCGAATCATCTATGAGGATGTTACAGGTGAGTGATTGTGCTGTAGAGTGTTTTGCGTTGCTCACCTTAGCTCTCAGATGAGGATGACAGCGCTGAGGGCCCAGGTAGCGACCAGCCTCAGCTCATTGTTGAGTCCGAAGACTCAGGCGAAGAGTTTGTCCCAGAAGAGGACGAAAGCGACGACAATATTGAGTTGGAGGAAGAAGAGCCAGACACAGTATTAGAGACAAAAAGGAAGAAGAAAGCGAACATGGACGGAGAGAAGAAAGGTGTCACCGCTCGAGCCCTTATACGTGAGCTTCGTGATGATCTGTCAACTGAGCCCGATGTCCCCGGTGCTAAGTCCCATGTTCGCAAAGAGCGGTTAGTTTTCACTTTCTCTCATAATAATTCTACTGATATTCTTCTCTACAGAAAGAAGAAAGCAAAAGGGAAGGGGAAGAGCGAGCCTTCAGGCCTGCGCTTCAACTGGGAAAATGAAGGACGACCGCTCATGCCTGCAGCTCCCTCAACCGGTCGCCGCGGAACAAGTTCAGTCAGCTCGGATTTTACGTCACCTTCTCCCACAGATGTCGACGGGAATGACGAGGGCCCTGCACAGCAAGAGGGAGGCTTGGTTGACGACGACGACGATGAAATAGAGTACCGTCAATTGACAAAGTCACAGTACAAGGCAAGGGTACGGAATCATTCAGTCGCTTGTGATGTGATACTGACTTAGAGTTTCAAGCAGTCAACCATCAAGGTTGAATCGTTGTCCAATGCACCGAAGATATTCAAGAAAGCATCAAAATCAGCCAAGCGTCCGAAAGTTGGCGACCTCCCCCAAGAAGCGCGAGCAAACTGGCGGCTTTTCAAGGTTGTTATTGTTGACACAGCCGGTGCGTTAGGGCCTTGGGAAGACATATCCGACCACACAATTGAGAAGATATGGAACGCCTTGTTTGAGAACAAGGGTCCTTGTTTGATCGGACGGACCATGTATCGAGGACGTGAAGAATATGAGCGCTTCCAAATGGTGAAGGCTCTGGTATGTTTCAAGCTCCTTCCTGGCCCTCAATTGCTAACATCATTGCTACTAGACAAGAAATCAAGTCCTGGCAACCGAGTGGAAGAATCGGTTTGCTGTTGCTGGCGTTGAGGCGGTCACCACAGAGTGGGACCGTCGTGAGCTTAATACTGCTGACGAAAGGAGTGAATGGGTCAGGCGTATGCTCGGGCCCGAACCTACCAACCGCCAAAGCAAGCAACGCCCTTTTCTCTGGCAAGCCACTGATCGCGAGGAGTGGAAAGGTGAAGATCCCAACACAGCAGGTGTGCGTACCATTATTCTATTAAATTTCATGACTTTGAATCCGATATGGCATTAGGGCGGACTCTTCCTTGGTCGGATGATCCTCAAGGTCTTTGCCGAGCACCTGAGCTTTGTCTCTGACCTTTCGCAGCAAGAAACAGGATTCACGCCGTCGTCAAAGCCTCGAGGAGCATTGATGATGGCAATTCAAGCGGTGAGTCAGCAATATTGGATACCATTTAATCCCGCTCACATTCTGTTATCGTTACAGGTGAACCGGGCGCTCGAGTATTCACTCGATGGCAGGGTCAAGATACCTCCCGGCAACGACAAGACCGGCCACTTCTCCGAGGACAACTGGGGCGACTACGAAAAACTGACAACCATCAATGGACAGGAGGGTCAAAAGCAAGTCAAACGTGCAACGGTCTTTGCGAAAACAATTGACGCCATGGACGAGCGGCGTTGGGCAAGAATCATTGAAGCAGCGAAGTCCTACATTGGCAAGAGGGATCCTGATCGATTCGATCGAGCCAAAGTGAGTGCGGCGCCACTCCTCGATGCCGAAGATAGTAGCGACGACGAAATTCTGCACGACGCCATGTTCGATTCAACAGCACCTACCGCAACAGCTCCCGCAACCAGTCAGGGACCAGATAGATTGGGTATTGACTCAGAGGCAGTGGAGGGGTCAGGATTGGTGGAGGATCGTCATTCGGAGCCTTTGAAAGCTGAAGGCAGTGGGGTGCTGGCAGTGCCAGTGGTGGCAAGGGAAGCAGCCCTGAGTGCTCACGGCCACGATGATGGGGGCCTTGGAGCGTAAATAGACATGTACTTTGCTTGTCCTACCTGCAATTGAACTTTTCCTCTCTGAAATGACTGATTAGTGCGATATCTGCGGCGCTTTTGACAGAATAATTTTGACTTGGCACAGGAGCTTGTAAGGACTTGGAACAGGAACTTGTATAAGTAGGCCGACTAATCCTATGACTTTCAATCACTTCCTTAAGTAAAGTCTACATTAAAAAGTCAAACGACCTAACATTGATAAGTCGACACTACTTTTCGGCACTTATGGACTTATTACACCTTATGAGTGCTTAGGTACTTACAAAAGTGCCTATAAGTCCTGGAATAAGGACGTGCACTTTCCCTGATGAAGATGGCCCTGAAACGGGTTCTATGGCTCGGTGAATGTGCCGACAGGAAGAGGAAGGATTCAGGATAAGCTGTATCCAGAAGGTTTGGCGGGTGTCAGGTGAATGACTATCGGCCTCCTTCCCCAAAACGTGCTCGAGCTAGTGTCGTAATTCGTAGAATGTTGCGAGATCAGACATGGACACTTGAAACGGATAAAATTTTCCACTGAGGTTGATACCTGACCATCCATCCCTACAAATACGATGGTTGGATGGGCTTAGGATAGGCCCTTAATTGGGCCTTGGGTGGCGTATGCCATCATGCCTCGCCCCCCAGCAAGTATGTCAGCTGTCTCCGGTGAAAGAAGTCACCTCTGTGTGAATTCCCTCTACGGGATTTGGTGTTTCCCAGTGCTCAATGGGATTAGAGGGCAGCAAGGTGTCACAGAGCGAACGGAAAGAGCGGATTGATTAGTACGAACGCAAACACGAGGGACGATGAGGGAGATGAATGATAGATGAACAAACGCGGGGAGCCGGGTCCGACGAAAGGTTCAAGGACGGAAGGAAGAAGCGAAGGGAAGAGTACGACAAATGAAAGAACGAGGAAATAGGAGAGCACGACATACATACACAGCATATTCCGCAACATGGTGCCATACCTCGGACCCGGGATCAACGTCGGATCTTGTGGCACTGAGTCCGACGACGCTGAAGGAACTTGTTCAGGATTGTTGGTGGACTGGAACGAGTTCATCAGTAGCACTCGTGGTCCGTCGACCGCGGACACACAAAGTAAGGGAGAGACGACTGCGAAATAGGAACCGGAACGACCAACGAAGGAGGAATCGATTGGATGGACAAGGGAGAAACCGGTTGATAGCATACCGTCCCTCCAATCTTCCACTCCTCTTCACTATCATCCTGACCTCCCTTCCTTTGTCGCTGCTGGTTCTTCTTACCTGTCCCGCCAGCCGCCTTCTTCAGTTGTTCGAGCGCCAAGCTAATCCATCTGGCTTTTTCTGAAAGTTGGCAGCCGTACCTATACAAGACAAGTGTGAACGGGGCGAGTCAATCAGTGCATCCATTGCTGGAATCAAAGATACATGGCAAATAGCACGTAAGGAGATCGGAAAGGCGATGGAGAACGTGGTAGTTGTGAACAGAGCGGAACCGAAGTCGGAAGACAGGGACAATATCGTTTCGGGTTGATAGCACCAGCACCTCTATAGAGAACGAAGGCGCCGAAACCAAAACGAGACCGTAATTGGGTCATGTCATGCCATCATCAGACATCGATATCTGGATTTGAGTCAGTACTGGGAGCGCCTCAGGAGACTTCGATCTACTAGACGGGGTAGAGGTATTGTTAAAGGATGATGAAGGAGGAACTTGTAAAATTGTTATCACCGACTCGCAGTCTTCAGCTGGCACGACGTTGGATGTGGTCACTTTTATATCATCTGTCTCGAGGCCATTACTGTACATTCAGCCTTGATCCTTCTCAAACACTCGATCGTGACTGCGTGAAGCGGAGGGAGGAGGGAGAGTGAATTCGAAGAAGGTTTTTTTGACACGCAGGACCTCGCAATCCCTGCGGCGACAAATGCGCCGTAGAACCAACAGTTCAATTTCCCGCCTGCCAGCTGATCGAGGCAACGATCAACGGTAACGAAGAGTCGCTGAACGAACGAAAATGAGCGCATAGTACAATGCAAACACGGGGAACTCATTCTCAACTCCCCCAAACCAAACTCCCGTATTCTTAGTAGTCCACAGTAACATCGTGCATCAAGTTCTCAAGGGAGGAGCGAAGGCGCCCCGAGGGGCTTTTGCGGCATTCCCATCTGGCTATGAGTGTCGGTACTCTGCCTTTTGGAATGGACGAGAATTTAAATGTCGAGTTCCGAAGACGTTGAGAGGGCCCAAGCGGCGCTTGTAGAGGAAGACGTAGTGGGTGTGGAAGTGGGTTGGGTGGTGTCGGTTCAGGAGAGACTGGTACACGACAGATGAGCAACAGCGAGAAAATACGAACGATTAGAGTAAGCGTACTTGAGAAACCAAGTATCCTCCAACATAACTGCGGCGGGCTTCTGACCCTTTTAGTATTCTTTGCAGTATCCACCGTGGAGAACGATTCTGTCTGGCATTGGGAGGAAGGAGAAACCGCCTCGAGGTCTGGTGATCAAGTACGACATTGAGGTGAATGGCGGGAAGAAGGGTGATGACGAAGAGAAGAGAGAGGTGAGAAGAGAGAGTCAGGACAGGAGTTGAGGTTGGCGACATACGGAGGTTTTAATTCCGTCTCTACAAATTCAATACATTTCCAGGAGTATTCCTGCGCATCAAAGGCCTATAGATCGTTGTGATAGCGGGCTATACACGTCCGTGGAAAGAATAGGGGCTCCAGAGAGTGGACGAGGCGGACTGGTGAAGTCAGGATCGTAGAACCCGCTGGAGAGGACGGTAAAGTGCTTCCACGTCGTCATTCTACAACAGGCCATAAGCATTAGGGCGACGAAAGCAAGAATTAACAACGCACCGATGACCAGACCGCGCACTCGGTTTGACCATGGTCTCAATTCTATCCCACTATGCGCCTGAGTATCGAAACACCAAGAATCTCGTGGTGGAACCTCGCCCGACGCAACGACGAGAGCTCTCCTCCGAATTAAAACTGCTTCCCTCCTCCTGCAGGCGACGGAGCCACCGCATGGGCCGAACGCGGGCTAGGGCATGTGGGCGAAACGACCTCGCGCCATTCGTCTCTTCGGGAGAGTAGCGGAAGATATGGTTGTAGAAGTAGGCGCGGTTGTCGTCGCGGAAGGATTCGCCTCCGATGCACCAGAGGGCTCCGTTGGTGCAGGGCGTGAGCGTAGCGTTGGCACGTCGACTTGGGGGATCCTTCAACGAGTTCTTCGGTTACATTGTGCGACTCTTCCCATTCCTTACGGATCTACCGATTCGTTCAATGAGTATCCTTTAATTTAGGATAGGTTTGGGAGAGAGACAGACCTTCTCCAGAGCTTCTTCAAGGTCATCTTCAGATTCCGAGCCAACCCTCCCCCGGCCTTTGCCTTTCGATTTGGACCTGGTGGCCTTTTTTTTTCTCATTTGACCTGAGCCTTCGCTTACAAGGAGGATGGGTATGGCCAACATTTGATCGATCAGCAGAAGCTAGGCCTTGAGATTGGGGGTCGCACGTTCTTCAAGATACCTTCGAAGGTAGCCTTTGAATCCTGGCCATCCTTCCTTTCCTACAGCGTTATTGCCCTTCGATCTGGAGTTGGTAACCCGTTTCCTCTCCTTCCGTTCGAGTTTGGTTATGGATATGCTTTGCTTGCCCGTTGTGACCATTGGTGAGTATAGAATAAGTGTTGGTACCAGGTCCCAATTTAGGAACGGCGGCTCCTACTGGTTGGCAAACCAGCGGAGGCGGCTTACTTTTTCTTCTAGATCCATTCCATTCGCATCCATCWYTAGCTGCGCGTGCCGTAACGGTATGATTGAATCTTCGTGTGTTTTTCCATTTGCTGATTCACCACTCCGTTCTTCCACTCGTTGTGTGGGCCTTGCCGTTACCCCCGGGTAGCCAAAAAAAAAAAAAGGTTGGCTTGACTTAAAAAGGGACCTGGGGCTTCCGGCGACGTCGCCGAGCGTTTTCCCTCCTGACCCCCATCACTCTACCCGCCTCCGACCTGTAACTGTGGCTGAATTGAATTTCTAGGAGCATGAGTACCCCTGAGGAGGCTCAGGCTGCGTTTTTTGCGCTTGTAGAGGGGTACCATGCTACCAAATATGTCCTTGTAAGTCGTTCTATCTCCTACTTCTTCAAAAAGATCAGCTGGCTGACGATGTGATCTTCCTAGTATCTCGTGCGTCTATCATCCAAATCATCCGTCGTTTCGAAGGAACTGATAAACACCCCAACCACTCGTGTTGTAATGCTGGTAGGCTGTGGCCGGAGCTGTTGCCCTCGTGAGCTGTCCTTCTACCCTGAGTTTGATCCACATGGCTCAAGGGCGATTTCCAGGTCGCGGACTTTCTTCACACATTTCCTGATGAGGTGCGTTACTTGCGATCTCGCCCCTGATATTCGCCACATCCTTATTGACCTGTCTGTGACGCCACTTATAGGTTCGACTGATCTGGCCAACACCAATGAGCATTCCAAAAGTGTTGTTCTTGGCGGTACGATACTATGCCTTCATCAACTGCGTTTTCGCTTTGCAGTGTACGTTGTTCCTCGTATCGTTCTTTTTGACTTTCGGAGTCGGGACTAACGGTGCGGTTCTGCGGATGCAGATGGCCTACCAATTGACATGTCTCCGGAGGGATGCCACAGTGCGTTCATTCGAACATGTAGTAAGTCCACATTCGGTTTTTTCGCTTTGCTGGGAATTGGTGGCTGATTGCAACGGAAGTATCAACGATGGTGATGATCGTGTTGGCTGAAGGTACGTCGCATGCGTCTATCTCTTTGAATCCAACCTCATATTTCCAAATAATTTTTGTATGCAGCTATCCTTCTAATTCGGTTGTACGCATTCTCCGGGAGAGACAGGCGACTCCTTGCATTCTTGATCGTCCAGTGGCTCGTTAGTGCCAGCTCTTTCATACCTTCAGCGCCGTCCTTACAAGAACGACGTCATTTACAGGCCATCAATGGAACTGCATGTGTATATCTGGTGCGGTTTTTCAACAGCGTGCAATGTACGTGCCAGCATCCCCCTCCTCCACTGCCACTAGAACGTTAATGAAATCTGTTGGACATCAAGATGTTGAGCTCCCCGTCAAGAATATCGTCTGCATACCAGCAGCAGCAGAAACTAGATTATTTGCGGTCGTATTCGCGCTCTTCCTTGCTGGTGTCTGCGGTGAGTAGGAGTCCAGGCTGTGCTAGCACAAGATTCTTACGATCAATTGGCAGTCGTGATGTTTACGATGCTTATTATCCTTTTCCTGAAATATAAGAGCGTCAATAGCTCTTTGGTGAGCGTGTTCTTTCGTGACGGGGCGTTCTACTTCGTGTGTCTGGGCGGTGAGTTATTCATCGTCAGCAGCAAATCGTCTGCGCCTGTTTCTGACTTACCTTCGATACGATGTTAGCCATCGCTACTGCAAATCTCATTGTGAATGTAACATCGGCGGTAAGTTCAATCCCCACTCGATAGAGCTCCTTTTACCCAATCCTCTCATAGCCCGCCTACAAGTTCCTTCTGTCGCAGTAAGCTAAAGTCTCCATCATCTTCCTAAATGTTCACTGACTTTGGTTGATCGCTAGGCCTGAAGCCAACCTCCACGCAATCCTCTCAACTCGCATGCTGCTTCACCTGCGCTCCTCTCTCGAACGCGAACGAAATCAAGGCCGATCAACGTATACTAGGGACGCATGGACGTCGGTCTACGATGTTTCGGGCAGTGGAAGCTATCCTTTCAAACGGAAGAGGAGAGGCTCATCTCCTATGCGATTTAACGAATGGGAATCGAGGGATACTGGGAGGACCGAGTCCACGTCGTGACCGGATGAGGGCCGCGAACGACTCGGGGTTGTCGAAGCTGAAATTCCGTCTGCTTGGCCATTGAATGGCACTTGTATAGTAGGCCATAGAGTTTCTATGTCATTGTTAACGACCACTCATTATATTATAGAGCCACTGTAGTACCAGTAGAACTGTGTTCAATTGCTCATGATGGCAGTCCACGGTCTTTCAAGACAATGCCACAGTGAGGCCGACCAACTTACGCCTCAGATACTGCTTGGCCATGAGGCTCGAAAGCGTGACCAGATGCGATATGGAGAAAGGTGCTTGTCTCATGGATGAATGTTCCCTTGACGCAAAGGTGTTATAAAAGCAACTCCTGATACATTGAGACCAGACAATGGAGAGTCACTGGTCATTGTGAGCTTGGACTTTGCTTTGGCCACAAGCAGCCGCGGCGTCACGGTCGTGATTGAAGCCACACTGCTAGATGACTATAAGACGTTGGGCCCCTGCTAACTCCATGTCCACTGACACTCTTTTCCGGACCGTCCAAAACCCGCAAGCCCGAATTTCCGACAAAAAATCGCCATGTCGCTCACTACCAACACCAAATTTCCGCGCACCCGAAAGCGTCAGCACGATAAAATCTTTAGAAAAGCCTTCGAACTCTTTGCCCAGAAGAATTCAGTGTCTATCCATACAGCCCTTTCTTTGAAGTACCCTCGAGTCAGCGTTACGGGGGCCCTTTATACCGAGGTAGCCTATGGCTTGCTTAAAGCATTGCCGGCAGACGAGATACAGGTCTATTACAATGCGGCGTCGCGATTCTTGTTGAAGGAATGGGAGGAGCAGCAAAAGGAGTCACCGGTCAGTTCTTCAAGGTTAACAGACCTCCAGAAAAACAGAGACTGAAGCTCATCTCCTTAGCACCCTGATGAGGGTACTCCTGAGCTGAAAGCATTGGAAAGTTGCTTTCCTGACAGGCTACGCCACTTGGCCACTCAGAACCTTGATATGCTGACAGACGACTTGCCGTATGGTCAGTTTCACCCTAAGCGCCTAGGCGACTTTTTTTTGCCGCATCTAGAGCCCCTCCGCTGCCCCGGCTATGGCTGTGACCGCTGCTTAGGTGCTGAGGTGCAACGTATGAGTGGGTCTGAGCCTGTTGTCTATAATACCGACTCCGACTCTCGTGAGGCGGCTTATATCCAAGCGCTTAGAACCGATATCCGAGACTCACTTGGAGGGTTCGACTGCTACTGTATTTAGTATCAACCAATATCAGCAGTTCTCGATCATCATCTCGAACCTGAAATACGTAAATTTTCGGGTTTTCCGCTCGTACATATGCATTTTTATGTACGAGTAATCGGGATATATACGCACCTTGCCTTTACCTCAATTGGTGAGATGAATTTAGAGGTAACGGCCATTCTGAGTGAGGAATTGTGTTCTTCGTGACGTGGACATGGAGAGATGAGATTGGATGGACCATGGTCCAACCTGATTGTGATGGACAAAAAGTGTAGTGTCGGCGTACTCAAACTCTCTTTCCAATTGCCTCCATTTTCACGTCTCTCGTCGATCTCACCCTCCCGACGCTCATAGGCAATTGCTAGACGTGTATGAACCTCGGATACGACGGTCCTGGACAGCATTCGAGATTCCCAGGCATCTGGAGAGAGTGGGGTCGATGTTTGGGTTGACTTGCTGAATGAGCAAACAGTCTGCTTATTGATTGGAACGTATATAGTAGACCAGAATGCTATGATATCAGAGGTACCTCAGTATATCATAGAGCTATCTTTTTCTGTCGTGCGGGACTGCCCAATGCATGCTTAAGGGCCGTCACCATGCAGCGGGGTCAGTAATATCAGCCTCGAATGGTATTGGGGCTAGTGTTTGGCGAGAGTCGAAGGCGGGATTGGACGGAATGCGGAGAAAGGTGCTTGTCTCTGTGTAGGGGGGTGGATTTTTGCTTGACACAAGGGAGTCATCAAAGAAATTCGAAATAGACAATGGAAAGTGGCCACATCCGAGTTGAGGCACTTGGCTTTGACTCTCCTTTGGCCTCAAGCAGCCGTGGCCTCGCTGTCGGAGCCACATTATGAGATATCTATAAAAGCAATGGGTGAAGTCGCGTTTGACCTCTCATATCTCGCGCCTCAGACTCGTCACTCGAACATCATCTCTCCCAACAACACAGAGAGTCCTTCTCAGAAGCCGCTATGTCTACCACTGCTATTAAGAATCAATCTGCTTCGGACCCCCGCGCATCCCCCCAGAGGCCGCAACACAGCGAGATTCTGGCGAAGACTTTGGTACTCTTCGTCCAGAAAAACAAGGAGCAGCTCGATCACGCCGTCGCTTCGAAGCGTCCTCAAACCAGCTGTTCAAATTTCCCTGTTATAGAATTCGCTTATGGCCTGCTCATGGCGTTGCCGCCGGAGGAGATACAGGCCTACTACAACGAGGCAAAGTACCTCCTTCTGCAAGCTTATGAGGACTTGATGGAGAAGGAGCTACCAGTGAGTTATATAAATTGCATCGAGTTCCAGAGATTGACTGGTCGCTGTTAGCATCCAGATGAGAATACTCCGAGGGTGAAGGCACTGAAAGCTTCCTTTCGTCGTAACGTGCCCCACTTGCCCACTCAAATGCCTGATATGATGACAGACGATTTGCCGTACGGTCAGTTTCATCCTAAATATCTAGGCGACTTTTTCCTGCCGCCACATTTGCACCCTGAGCATTACCAGTGCGCCCGCAATTGTGACCGCTGCTTGGGTGCCGAGGTCCAGTGTATGAGTGGGTCTGAGCCCGTTGTTTTTACTGCCGACTCTCGTGAAGCAGGTCATCTCCGAGCACCTCGAAACGACATCTGAGACTCACTTGGGGGCTTCAACCGCCAGAACTGATCGAGGATGGGTTAATAACCCGCTCTCGATGGCTTCAACGGCGAACGTCTACATTGTGCTGATTTTCCCACTTGTATTTACAATTTAATGACTTTGCACGGTAATGTAAGTCAATGCAGCCTCGTCTAGTCTTGAAGCTTCAAAGCTGAACCCTGATTCGTTTGATGAATTGAAAGATGGGTCAAAGGGTCGTGCTTTTGTGAATCCCGAACACCGAACAACCGAGACGCGAGGCCCAGACCTGTGGCAATGCAGCTAGCTTTGTGTGTATTTGCGTCGGGCCCGTCGGCAACCGTGGTTTGGTGCACGATGCGCTCTCCATTCGCCTCCATCGGTTCTTCGTCGACCCTCGCCTTCTCCATGCTCACGGACAACGACAACGATCGTAGCGGCGCCTCGGCGCCAGTCCCCGACTCCGGTATTGTACAGCGTAGGATGTCTTACCCCGAGTATCTGAGTTTGGAAAGCAGTCAACGTTCTTCAACGTTTCAACGTTCGCGCACTTTCCCTCGAGTCAAGTCGATGCGCTCGCTGACGCACGCCTGCGGCGTGCTCGCGCTCGCGCGAGGAGAAATAATTATTTATTAACATTGTTAAGGAGGGCGGAGATACTGATAGCAAGCAAAGCCGTCGTCACATTTTGACCCTCTACGTGTAGTGGTCTGTAGTGGTAGAAAACAGTGGAGAAGAGATACAAAGCGATTGCACGAAGAAAGGCTTCCTACGTCATCGGAATCCGGATCTTCGCTTGGGTGGATCATAGGGTCAGACATATAGAGTAGCTATTGCCCACGAGCCCGGTTTTGGATACGACATCATTCTCACGCTTTCGGAAGTTTTATCTTTGTAGAGTTGATGGACGTATTGACGGGACAAAACCCTCCTTCCACTCCGTGGAGTCGGGGAATACACATTCATGGCTGTCGAATATGGCGGTTTTGGACAGTGCTCAAGACTCAAAGACTTATCGATGCTCTGATTGAGTTCGGGCGCCTAAATAATTATATGCTGCCACAGAAACTGAATTGGCAGGCGTCGCAAAGCACTCCAAACACCAGGCCAAATACAGCGTTTCTGAGTGCCTGCGTCTTCTTCACGAACTGCCATCTGTGCTAGATCATCATGGATTTCGACGATTTCGACGACGGTCGCCAGGATCTCGCACAGGTTGCCGCAATTATAGCTGAATCTAATGCTCAAAAGGCTCTCAACGTATTCGATCATGCCTGGTATATCAGAAGGAGTCGCGCGTCGCGAAGGATGGATCTGTTGGGTGATTATGCAGGAAACGAATTCTTCTTGATCGATGGTGAGGTTTCCTGTCATCGTCCGTAGGGCCGTCGTCTGACGACGTCACGGCGTAGGTGAATCACTCTTCCAGCTGGTCCTCGATGACCCACTCCTCGCTCTTGGTCAAGAAAACGGTACGCTGGTCACTCCGTTGTCGAGATGGCGCATCGGTGGCTGATTGTGGCCTCCTGCTAGACCCAAGCTTCCAGATTCTACATGCGTACCACACTCTGGAACGCATTCTGTCCGAATACACCACCAGAGCCGCCAACTTTCAAATTGTCTTCTTCCACGGTGTGTTCTATGATCTCCTGATTGATATTCTTTTGATCGCGATCGCCTTTGCCCTAGTCAATCGGCACTTGACCCTTCAAACCGGTGACAGCCCTTTCATCGTGGCCTCTCGAATGTTGGCACGAACTCTACTCTTTAAGCATCTGTTGAAGCTCGGTTTGCCAGTTCATACATTCCGCTCCCTCATTGACCATCGTTGGGAGGAATACCGAAATGATAAGAAGGTTCGTTGGATGCTTTGGTCCCATCCTTTTCTTACATGGCTTTACAGCCGATGTTCATTCTGATCAACGACGGAAGTATATCGACGTCGTCAAAGCATTCGCCCAACAGGGTGTTGGGTCAAAGAAAATTCATATACGACCTCTTGAGAGGAAGTCTTGCTGTTGCCCTACTCAGAGGCACGAGTTATGCTGATTCCAAGGTAGGCTGAGTGTGAACGTCTCTCCTACCTTCGCTCATGGTCGTTCATAGATTGTCACTTTTGTGTACGAGCCAGAGCGTCAGGGGAGTGGCGGCGTGTTCCCCGGGAGTTTCATAACATTCCTTGGGCAAGTCCAAGTCCAGCTCGACAGTCGTCTTGACGAGGACATGGGCAAACCAGCGCATGAACTTGCCGTTCCATCGACTACGCTCCCGCCCGACACTGGCTTTGAAGTAATGGAACGCAACTTCATCAATACCCTGTGGAATAGCCTTACACGGGTTTCGGACCTCTTCCTCCTGTTAACCCTCATTCATTTCTATCACCTCCCAACCTTGTCTGTCGCAGAACGATCTCAGCCCACTATTCAACTCCCTTTGACCATCTCTCAAACTCTGTGCGACGATCTTCTTACTCCGTTTTTCTCTCGCGCCACTCACTTCCTGTCGCTCTCCGATGCCCGTTTACCATTCGATTTTGACGGGCGGGCATTCGTATCGACTGCTATCCTTGTGATCCGCGAAGTCGATGCGGCTTCCGATCTCCAGGAGGCGTTGGGCTTGGAGCTTTACACCCGAGTTCAGAAGGTATGCAATGGTTTGGAAGGGAGAGTCGGTATGGGCACTATTTTGCTTGACGAGCTCGCCCGAACTCAGAGGGTATTGAGCAGTTTGGAATGGTCATCCGACGTGGCCCCTTTGCCGGCGTGGGCGAGCGAGCTCCTGCAGGTGGCCAACGTAAAGAAGGCAACTGCCGAGAAGATGTCATCATCCGTTGTCGGTAGCCAAGGGTCGAATATACGACTCTTGTCCTTCGACAACCCAGTCTGGAGCCCACACCTCCCTTCCATTTCCGCCCATGCTCCAAGTTCCTCCGCTACTGCAAATGGCCCTAGGCGGGGTTCGACCGGTCCTACTTCGGCTTTCCTTCACTTTGGGTCTGTTGAGGGAACCATGTTCTCAGATACCCAACACTGGCATAATCAGAAATCCATTTTGCCGGCTCATTTGGGTGGATTGAAGGAAAAGCCGGCGAACTCGTGGCTTGCAATGAAGAGGTTGAGGAAAAACCAGCGGTTTATGTTCAATTTGCAGATGCAGGCTGCGACTATCACCGGTGCGTCGGGGTCGGCGTTGAGGCAATTGGTTATTCCATCTGTGAAGACGTCGTCGCCGTCGGCGGTCAAGGCCATCAAGGGAAGCTCACCCGCAGATAAGGTATGCGTGTCATTGGACCATCGCTCATTGTTGACGAAATTTCTCCCCAGTGTGACGGTGCTGCGACGCACGCCAAGCCCACCAAAAAGAAGGAGAAGCCAGTGAAACTATCCTCAAAGCAGCTCCTTCTACAGAAGATTCAGGATCAGAAGCAGGCCGAAGCCAACGATAGCTCGCGGGCCTGGTGGAAGTCGAAGCTAGCGCAGCTCGAGAAGATGAACATTGATGTTCAGGCTCAGGAGCTCGCAAATCTTCTTCGAAACAAACGAGCCGAGGAAGAACTGCTCAAAATCGAGATGCTCTCGTATCAGCTACAACTTCAAGTCGCGCTTTGGATTCATGACCCCGAACCCTCTTCTCCCGAATCTCAAGATCGGTTCTCACTCGCCATCATGCGCCTCATCAAACAGCTCGTCGACGGAAAGACTCTCACGACGTCTTTAAAAGACATCATCAGTACTCTCCTCTCCTTCTTCGGGTTCCAGGAATACACCGAGAGCATGTTCAAGGACGTTCGGGTCCTCGAGGGAGTCTCGCCCTCTTTCAAGTTCAAGAAACTCGTAAAGTCGAAGACCGGGGTGCCTGTGTACGACTTTATGGTTCTGAAAGGCGACCCTGTGCGCTGGCAGCTGAGGTTGTTTGGAGAGTACATGGATAGGAGTATGGATAGTGCCCCTGATCCGAGGGTACCCTTCCATCCGGATGCGTGGCAAAGGAAGGTGTTGGATTGCATCGATGCGAATCACTCTATGCTCGTCGTTGGTGAGTACTCTAGCTTTGTGCTGCCATGAAACGAAGCGAGAAGCTGAACGGTTCGTTCGTAGCTCCTACTAGCGCCGGCAAGACATTTATTTCTTTTTACGCAATGGAACAAACTCTACGTGCGTCCGATGACGATATTCTGGTATACGTAGCGCCCACGAAGGCACTCGTGACGCAAATTGCTGCCGAGATCTACGCAAGGTTCAGTAAGAAGATGGACGGAAGTGAGTATCGTCCTCGTTTGGTTGAGAGCTCTATGACTAACCGATGGGTACCACTAGAATCTTGCTGGGCGATCCACACTCGGGATCATCGAATTAATGATCCTCAGAAATGCCAGATCTTGGTAACGGTCCCCGAAATCTTGGCAATCATGCTGCTCTCGCCACCGCTCGCGAACGTATGGACACCCAAAATCAAGCGGTGAGTCCATAGAAATCCGCTGCAATGACAAGCTGGTTGAAAGTTGCATAGGATTATCCTCGACGAGATTCACTCCATTGGCCATCAAGAGGGCGGTGCGGTTTGGGAGCAAATCCTACTTCTCGCATCATGCCCGATTGTGTGCGTCCCCTCGCCTACGATACTTAGTTTCATCCTTAACATCACAGTGTAGGGGTCTCTCGGCGACTATTGGCTCACCGGAAACGTTCAACGACTGGCTGGCGACTGTTCAGAAATCTCACGGATTCCAGCACACCTTTATCAGCCACCCACATCGATACTCTCATCTCCGAAAGTTTTTCTACGTTCTCGACGATGAACCTGGACCGTTCGTGAGCTTGTCAAAGCATGAGTCCACTGCAAGAACTCGGTTCCTCCACCCCATCACTGCTTTATCGTTTGGGAGAGCCGACCTCCCGGACGACCTAGCGTTGGAAGCCCGTGATACGTTGTCGCTATACGAGGCGTTGGAGACTGTGGGACCCAAAGCTGGCTGGGACTTCAGTTCATTGGATCCCTCTGTCTTCTTTGCCGGGAAGAAGGAATTTTTACGACAGAAGGACATTCTCGAGTACGAGGCGAAATTGAAGGCCGTTCTTGTTGAATCACCTCCAAAACATGGCGGTGGTGGTCGCGGTAGAAAATCCAAGTCTCAAAGTAGTTTGATACTTGATGTCGTCTCTCAGCTGGAGGATCCCGTTCTCAAGAAATTGGGCTTGAATCTTGATAAAGCGCCAGATCGGAAACTGTTTGAGGAAAACCTGATCCGTTTAGTTGCAGACCTTCATGTTCAGAATGAGTTGGTACGTCATCCTATCCATCCCGTTCTCGTTATCGCTGCTTGCTGACATTGCTCCCTCCCTCGTAAAGCCCGCTATCTTCTTCAACTTTGACCGAACGGGCTGCGAAGTCATTGCGCTCAAACTCCTCGAAGCCCTCGAAGACGCCGAGAACCAATATAAAGAAACCAGCCCAGCCTGGAAACGCAAGGTGGCCCAATGGGAAGCGTGGAAAGCCAACGCGAAGGAGCGGGAGCGACAAGCAGCTGCCTCGGAAAGGCAGAAAAAAAATCGAGTTGTGGACCCAGATGACCTGCGGGAACCACCAGCGGCGACTTGGTCTTGGGAAGAATCGTTCGATCCTGACCAGCCTCTGCAAGACTTTTCTTTTATCGACTATAAGTCTTCGTACTCGCTTTCGGAGTTGGAGGAGGAGATTAGAGAGTTGACGCGGGGAGGTCGAGTCAAGGAGAAAGAATTCGCGTTGCTGCGACGGGGTATTGGGGTCCACCACGCCGGCATGAATAAAGGTTATCGGAGTCTCATTGAAGCGTAAGTGGATCGCTTCTTTGCGTATCGTCAGCGAGAGTTCTTATTACCTCGCTCTCAGACTTTTCCGACGAGGCTTCCTCCGAGTTATCATTGCGACTGGTACTCTCGCGCTAGGTATCAATGCACCAGCTAAAACCAGCGTGTTTATTTCCGACTCTCCGTATCTCACGGCCTTACAGGTAAGCTTGGTGCTCGTCAGCTCTTCGACGCAAATACTGACGCCACATCCCCAGTACCGTCAATGTGCTGGACGAGCAGGTCGTCGAGGCTATGACCTTCTTGGAAATGTTGTTTTCTACGGGCTGCCCATGGACCGAGTCCACCGACTGATCCTCTCGAAGCTTCCCGTTCTTGGCGGGGGCTTCCCTCTCACCTCTACCTTGGTACTCAGACTGTGTAACCTTTTGGAGGAGAGTAACCGTGCCCCCAACGTCGTCAAGGCTATTAACGCTCTGATGACTCTCCCCCGCGTGAGCTTCACTTCTGACGTCGGACGCGACTATCTCGTACACCACGTCCGGTTCAGCATCGAATACCTCAGGAGGACTGGATTGTTGAATGAAGCAGGAAAGCCGATGAATCTTTTTGCCATTGCTGGCCACCTTTACGTGAGTAATTGCTCCATGTCAGATCGTCACAGGATCTTACTTGGTGTCGCAGTACACCGAACCAAGTAACTTGGCCCTGGTGGGTCTCCTTCGCTCGGGCATTTTGCACACCATCTGCCGTAAAGTTCCGCCGAAAGCCGAAGATACCGACGCAAAGGTGGAAGAAGCGAAGCGAACCTACATTCTCCTCATGGCCCACCTCTTCGGACGGCGATACCTACCCATCTCGCTCTCTGAGAACCAAGAAAGACTCAAGGACCTCACGTCAAGGTATCCTTCCAAGATCGTTCTCCCAGCGATGCCGAGATACGCGCTCAAGGTACTGAAAGCTCAAGCAGCCGACATACTTGAAATATTTGTTGGTTATTCCAGAGCGTATGCAGAGAGTAGCGCCCAAGCGGAGGAAGCAGCTGGTCGGGTTCCAGAGCTGCCTTTAAGTGGAGCATGGGCATCGAGATCGGATAATCGTGACGCTACCACCACGGCTTCTCCACTCACTCAACACCTGCGTGCTAGTCAAATCGAAACAGTGATACGTTCACCATTCGTCGCCAACTCCGGGCTCTGTGACGACGACTTCCGTACTGTCCAGGAACTAGCTGAGACGGTCCGTACGGACATCCATCTGAACCCGCATGCCATTCCCTGCCTCGATGACATCATCTCCAGCGCAGATGTGCCACATGAACGCACGCCCTCGGCTCCCATTGTCGTCTCGATACATAAGGCAGTAATTCCCGAAGGACAATCAAAGAGGAAGAAGAACAAGAAGGGGAAAAAAGAGCAGGCGGAGAAGGTGGAGGAGCAGCAGGAGAAGCAAGAGCAGAGTCAGATTTCGAAGCGCAAAGCGAAGAAGGAAATGAAGGAGGCGAAGAAGACGGAGGAGGAGAAAGATCACGTTCCGAAAAACGCCAGTAAGAACGGCCAGTACGGTCAAGTCAGAGAGCAAGCTCCGCCGTTGAAGCTCAACGCTTACCTTTACGACTTCTACATCCACGGTCAAGTGAATACGATCATCGTAGCGAATGGTATTAGGAAGGGCGACTCATGGTACCTTCTGGAGGATTTCCGATTGACTCTCTTGACGGTGAAGGCGGCGCTGGAGCAGTTGCTTGTCAAGGCGAGTCTCGCGGCGAGGTCATCTGCTACCGGTGGTGCTCGAGCTGGAAGAGCGTCAGGCCTCAAGACTAGGAAGACACGCGCGACGAAGGATGGGTGGGACGATACGAGCTCAGAAGAGAATTCGGACTTCGACGATGTTGAACTTGACGGCACGTTGGTGGAGTCTAGGGACGAAACATTGTTGGACCTGGATATGAACGAGATTGACGAAGTCGATTTTGACGGCGCCGACGGAAAGCATCCGAACGGGAATATGGAATTCAAGCGACCTGCGGGAGTGACGGGGCAGGACTGGTTGGTTTATCGGGTCGTTAGTCTTGCGTGTGCTGAGTTCGATGTCAAGTCAAGGGCAATGTGGGCTTAGGTATTGAACGTATGTCATCACATCCACGGCTCGTTATTGTACGCTAGTGTCTATGTGCCTCGGAGATCTACCTTCTCATATAGTGGCTTCACGTTCGAGCACCCTAATACGATAAGATTGGTTCTCAGGCACGACATATTGAGTCTCTTTTGACGTTTCACTATATGTAGCCTCGTGGGTGCCACGCGCCGTCCACGTATCCTAGTACTTTCTTTTCACAGGGTCATCCCCTGTGGATCCCGATTGGCTGTGGTAAGCGAGGCCCAGACCCGTGCAATGCAGCTTTGTGTGTGTTTACGTCGGGCCCGTCGGCAGCCGTGGATTTGGCGAACGCGCTCTCCAATTGCCTCCATGTTCCTCGTCGACCCTCGCCTTTTCGATGCTGACGGATAACGAATACACGTCTATGGATGTCAAATGTGGCGGTGCTGTACACTGATCAAGACTCTTGGACTTGACAATGCTTTGCTTGAACCTCGGCGCCTAAATAATAAACTGTCAAAGAAGCTGAATGGGCAGCCGTCGCAAAGCACTCCAAACACCAGACCAAATACAGCTTTTTTGAGTGCCTGCGTCCTCTTCAAGGACCGCCATCTGTGCTAGATCATCATGGATTTCGACGATTTCGACGACGGTCCCCAGGATCTCGCGCAGGTTGCTGCAGTTATAGCCGAATCCAATGCTAAAAAGGCTCTCAACATTTTCGATCGTGTCTGGTATATCAGAAGGAGTCGCGCGTCGCGAAGGATGGATCTGTTGGGTGATTATGCAGGGAACGAATTCTTCCTGATCGATGGTGAGGTTTCTTGTTCTCGTTCGCAGGGTAGCCGTCTGACGGCGTGGCGGCGCAGGTGACGCGCTCTTCCAGCAGGTCCTCGACGACCCACTCCTCGCTCTTGGTCAAGCAAACGGTACGATGGGCACACCGATCAAGATCGGGCATCGATCGCTGATTGTGGTCTCCTGCTAGACCCAAGCTTCCAGATTCTACATGCGTACCACACCCTGGAACGCATTCTGTCTGAATATACCACCAGATCGGCCAACTTTGAGATTGTCTTCTTCCACGGTGGGTCATTTTATCCCCTTATCAATCTTATGCTAATTGTGACCGTACCAGTGAATCGGCACCTCACCCTTCGAACCGGTGACCGCCCTTTCATCGTGGCGTCTCGGATGCTAGCAAGGACTCTGCTATTCAAACATCTGTTGAAGCTTGGTTTGCCAGTTCATACGTTCCGCTCTCTCACCGACGATCGTTGGGAAATTTATCGAGACGATAAAAAGGTATGTTCCATGTCTGTAACGATGGTGTTCTTCGCCGTTTTCTGACATCGCTTGAAAGCCGATGTTCGTTCTGATCAACGACGGAAACGTCTCGACGTCGTCACGATGTTCGCCCAACAGGGTGTTGGGTCAACGAAAATTCATATACGACCTCTTGAGAGGAAGTATTGCAGTTGCGTTACTCCAAGGCACGAATTATGCTGATTCGAAGGTATGCCAAGTGTGAACGTTTATCCTAACTAGACTCATCGTGTTTTATAGATTATCACTTTTGTGTACGAGCCAGAGCGCCAGGGGAGTGATGGCGTGTTCCCCGAGAGTTTCATGACATACCTGGGGCAAGTTCAAGTCCAGCTCGACAGTCGTCTTGAAGAGGACATGGGCAAGCAAGCACACGCACTTGTCGTTCCGTCGACTACGCGCCCGCCCAACACTAGCTTTGAATCAATGGAAGCTGATTTTATCCACGCCTTATGTAATAGTCTTGCGCAGATTTCAGACTTCTTCCTCGTGTTGACCATCGTCCACCTTTACCATCTCCAAACCTTGTCCGTCTCAGTACGCTCTCAGCCCTCTATTCAACTCCCTTTGACCGTCTCTCAAACTTTATGCGACGACCTTCTGACGCCGTTCTTCTCTCGAGTCACTCACTTCCTTACCATCTCCGACGCCCGTTTGCCATTCGATTTTGACGGGCGGGCATTCGTATCCACTGCCATCTTCGTCATTCGTCAAGCTGAAGCGTCGTCTGACTCACAGAAGGTGCTTGGCTCGGAGCTTTACGCTCGAGTCCAAAGCGTATGGAGCCGTTTGGAAGGCAAGGCCGAGTCCGCAGACTCTGCTCTGGCCTCCCGGCCGGCATGGGCGAACGAACTACTACGGGCAGTGACGACAATAAAGGAGACCTCCAAGACGGTATCACCATCTTTTTCGTCTGTCATCGGTAGCCAAGGTTCGGGTCCACGACTCTTGCCCTTCGACAACCCGGTCTTGAGCCCATACCTTCCCTCCATCTCCGTTCACGCTCAAAATTCCTCCGCCGCTGTAAACGACTCCAAGCAAAGTCAAACAAGTCCTACTTCGCCTTCCCTTCACTTTGGGTCGGTCGAAGGTACAATGTTCTCGGATACCCAGTACTGGCATAACCAGAAATCCATTTTACCCGAGCATTTGGGTGGAGCGAAGGAGAAGCCAGCAAATTCGTGGCTTGCGATGAGGAGGTTGAGGAGAAATCAGCATTACATGTTTTATTTGCAGATGCAAGCTGCGACGATTACGGGTGCGTCGGGGTCGGTGTTGAGGCAGTTGGTGATTCCGTCTGTGAAGACGTCGTGGTCGCCGGTCAAGGCCATTAAAGGAAGTTCATCCCCAGATCAGGTATGCGTATCGTCGATACTTTGCACTGATTATTACTTGTTGTTGACGGACTCCTCTCTTTCAGCGTGACGGTGCTGCGACACACGCCAAGCCCACCAAAAAGAAGGAAAAGCCAGTGAAGCTGTCCTCGAAACAGCTCCTCCTACAGAAAATTCAGGATCAGAAGCAGGCCGAAGCCAACGATAGCTCGCGGGCCTGGTGGAAGTCGAAGCTAGCGCAGCTCGAGAAGATGAATATTGATGTTCAGGTTCAGGAGCTCGCAAATCTTCTTCGAAACAAGCGAGCCGAGGAAGAACTGCTCAAAATCGAGATGCTCTCGTACCAGCTGCAACTTCAAGTCGCGCTTTGGATTCATGACCCTGAACCCTCTTCTCCCGAATCTCAAGATCGGTTCTCACTCGCCATCATGCGCCTCGTCAAGCAACTCGTTGACGGAAAGACTCTCACTTCGGCCTTGAAAGATACCATCACCACTATACTATCTCTATTCGGGTTCCAGGAATACCTCGAGAGCGTATTCTCGGACGTTCGGATTGTCGAAGGAGTTTCGCCCTCCTTTAAGTTCAAGAAGCTCGTGAAGTCGAAGACTGGGACGCCAGTGTATGATTTTATGGTTCTGAAAGGCGATCCTGTGCGTTGGCAGCTTAGGCTGTTTGGAGAGTATATGGATAGGAGTATGGACAGTGCTCCGGATCCGAGGGTACCATTCCACCCGGATGCCTGGCAAAGGAAGGTTCTTGATTGTATCGATGCCAATCATTCTATACTTGTCGTTGGTGAGCACTCTAGCTCTTCCTGCTGCCATGAATTGAAACAAGAAACTGAACTGTTTGTTTACAGCTCCCACTAGCGCTGGGAAAACGTTCATTTCTTTCTACGCTATGGAACAGATTCTACGCGCCTCGGACGACGACATTCTGGTGTACGTAGCGCCTACGAAGGCACTCGTGACACAGATCGCTGCGGAGATTTACGCTCGGTTCAGTAAAAAGATGGACGGGAGTCAGTTCTCTGTCGGCTTCATCACTTGAGTATGATCGTTATCTGATGCGTTCGATTAGGATCGTGCTGGGCCATTCATACTCGGGATAATCGCATAAACGATGCCCAAAAATGCCAAATCTTGGTGACGGTACCAGAAGTCTTGGCAACTATGCTGCTTTCGGCCCCACTCGCGAACGTATGGACACCAAAAATCAAACGGTGGGCTGTAAGCTATTGGGGCTCTTTACTTTGACCTAATTGTGTTTTCAGAATCATTCTCGATGAGATTCACTCCGTTGGACAGCAAGAGGGTGGTGCAGTTTGGGAGCAGATCCTACTTCTCGCCCCGTGCCCGATCATGTGTGTATTGCCACTTAAGTTATTCACGATATGCTTCTGACAGGGACACCTTTTACAGTGGTCTCTCAGCTACTATTGGTTCCCCAGAATCCTTCAACAGCTGGTTGGAGACAGTCCAGAAATCCCACGGATTCCAGCACACCTTCATCAGCCACCCTCATCGATACTCTCATCTTCGAAAGTTCTTCTACGTCCTCGAGGATAAACCCAAAGGGTTTGTTGGCTTGTCAAAGCATGAATCTACCGCAAGGTCTCGATTCATCCACCCAATCGCTGCGTTGTCGTTTGGCAGAGCCGACATTCCGGATGACCTGGCACTGGAAGCCCGTGACACGTTGTCGCTCTACGAGGCGTTGAAGACTCTGGGGCCTAACGCTGGTTTGGACTTCAGCTCGTTGGATCCCTCAGTCTTTTTCGCTGGGAAGAATGGGCTTTTAAGACAGAAGGACATCCTAGAGTACGAGGCGAAATTGAAGACGGCTCTTGTCGAGCTGCCTTCTGAATATGACAGCAGCGATGGAAAGTCCAAGTCTCGAAACAGTTTGATGCTTGATGTTGTCTCTCAGCTGCAAGATCCCGTGCTCAAAAGCATGGGCTCGGATCTCGATAAAGCGCCGAATCGAGCATCGTTTACGGGTAATCTGATCCATTTACTTGCGGACCTCCATGTTCAGAAGGAACTGGTATGTTATTGAATCCAACGTTTTCCTGGTTTTTCTTCGTGTTGATCAACCCTACAGCCCGCCATTCTATTCAATTTTGACCGAACGGGCTGCGATATCATCGGTCGGACACTCCTCAAAGCCCTCGAAGCCGCCGAAAACCACTACAAAGCAACTAGCCCTGCTTGGCAACGCAAGGTAGCCCAATGGGAAGCGTGGAAGGCCAATGCGAAGGAGCGGGAGCGGAAAGCAGCCGCCTCGGAAAAGCAGAAGAAAACTCGGGTTCCGGACTCGGATAACCTGCCTGAACCACCAGCGGTGACGTGGTCTTGGGAGGAATCGTTCGATCCTAACCGGCCCCTGGAGGACTTTTCTTTTATCGACTACAAGTCCTCGTATTCGCTTTCGGAGTTGGAGGAGAGTATTCCTAAATCGTCTGGGGGAGCTCAGCAAGATCATTGGGCGTTACTGCGACGAGGTATTGGTGTGCACCATGATGGTATGAACAAAAGATACCGGAGCCTCATTGAAGCGTGAGTGGATCTCATCTTTGTGAACCATCAGTGAGAATTCTGACTTCGCTTCCAGGCTTTTCAGACGAGGGTTTCTTCGAGTTATCATTTCGACTAGTACTCTCGCTCTAGGTATCAATGCGCCAGCCAAAACGAGTGTGTTTGTCTCCGATTCTCCGTATCTCACGGCCTTGCAGGTAGGTTCGGTACTCGTCATTTTTCGACGGAAATACTAATGCACGCACTCAGTACCGTCAATGTGCCGGACGAGCAGGTCGTCGAGGTTACGACCTTCTCGGGAATGTTGTTTTTTACGGGCTGCCCATGGACCGAGTCCATCGGCTCATGGTATCGAAGCTTCCCATCCTTGGTGGTGGATTTCCTCTCACGTCCACCTTGGTCCTTCAACTCTGTAATCTGCTGGAGGAGAGTAATCGTGCTCCCAACGTTGTCAAGGCTATCAATGCCCTGATGTCCCTCCCGCGGGTCAGCTTCGCTTCCGATGTCGGCCGTGATTATCTTGTATATCACGTCCGGTTCAGCATCGAATATCTCAGGAGGAATGCATTGTTGAACGAAGAAGGGAAGCCAATGAATCTTTTTGCGATCGCCGGCCACCTAAACGTGAGTGTTTGTTGTGATTCGGTTTATCACTGTATCTAAGCTGATGATGTTACAGTCCGCTGAACCGAGTAACTTGGCCCTTGTTGGTCTGCTTCGCTCGGGCATCTTGCACACGATCTGCCGTGAGGTCCCTCTCAAAGCTAAAGATGACGACTTCAGGATGGAAGAGGCGAAGCGAGCCTACATTCTCCTCATGGCCCACCTCTTTGGGCGGCGATACCTCCCTACTTCGCTGTCCGAGAACAATGAGAGACTCAAGGAGCTCACGTTGAAATACCCCTCCAAGATTGTCCTCCCAGCTATGCCGAGCTATGCACTCGAGATGCTGAAAACTCAAGCAACCGACATCCTCGATGTATTTGTTGGATATGCGAAAGCGTACGCAGAAAGTCGCGCTCGCACGGAGGAGGCCCGACCTCCGAAGCTGCCTTTGAGCGGAGTGTGGACAACTGGACCAGATCCCCGCGACGCTACTGCCCCCACTTCACCACTCACCGAACACCTCCGGACCAGCAGCGTCGAAAATTTGATACGCTCGCCTTTCGTTGCCAACTCCGGACTTGGTGACGACGACTTCCAGACGGTCCGGGAACTCGCTGAGACAGTCCGTACGGATATTCACCTCAACGCCTATGCCATTCCTGGCCTCGACGATATCATTTCCAGTGCCAGTGCTCCCGTTGAACCCCGACCCTCAGTTAACATCACCTTTTCGACGCCTACGAAAGAGATTCGGAAAGAAGAGGCAAAGAAGAAGGAAATGAAGGAGAAGGGTGAGGAGGCTGGACAGATGAAGGAACAGCGGGAGCGGAGTCTAAACGTCGTCGAGCATGGCCAAGTCAGAGAGCAAGCCCCGCCGCTGAAGCTTAACGCTTACCTTTACGACTTCTACATCCACGGTCAAGCGGATATGATCATTGTGGCGAATGGTATCAGGAGGGACGACTTATGGTTTCTTCTGGAAGATTTCCGGCTGACTCTCTTGACCGTGAAGGCGGTGTTGGAGCAGTTGCTTGTCAAGGCGAGTCTGGCGGCGAAGCTAGTTGCGACCAGTACCGCTCGAGCGGGAAGAGCATCGGGGTTCAAGACGAAGAAGACACGCGCACCAAAGGATGGGTGGGACGAGACGAGTTCAGAAGAAGATTCGGACTTCGAGGGTGTTGAGGTAGATAGCACGCTGGTGGAGTCGAGGGACGGAACCTTGTTGGACTTGGATACGAACGAGACTGACGAGGTTGATGTTGACGGTGCCGACGAGGAACATCCAAACGTCAATATGGAGTTCAAGCGACCTACCGGAGTGACTGGGCAGGACTGGTTGGTTTATCGGGTCGTCAGTCTTGCGTGTGCGGAGTTCGATGTCAAGGCAAAAGCAATGTGGGCCTAGGTCTTGAACGTATGTCTTCAAATTCAAGTTTTCGTTACTGTACGCTAGTGTCTATGTGCCTAGGAAGTTTACTTCTTCATCTAGTGGCTCCATTCCTGTTACATTCATCTCTTCATTCGGCTGCTCAATACCTTCGTATTCATGTCTGTGTACCCTGAAACGATAAGATTGGTACTCAGGAACGGCAATATATAAATACTTTTTGACGTTTCACCATACGTAGCCTCGTGGATACCGCGTGCCGTTCACGTAATTGACTTTCTTTTCACCAACAACCATGGCCGACACATTGATGAAGCTCAAAGGAGCGGGCGATATCATCGTTGCCGCGATACTAGCAGCCAATCCTTCGTTGGTATATGAGTCGGTTGTTGCCAGAGCTCTCCATCGTTGGACTGGGTTGGTAAGTATCGTCCTCTTCTTCCCTGGAATCGTTCAATGACCTTCCTTGTCCGACAGCACCTCTCGTCTGCTGCGGCTGCCCCTGGCTTTAACCATGCCATCGCTTGCATGGTCGCAGCAGTCGGCATAGGATCAGTTGTTGCTTCATATCAAGGACCAGCTGCTCGACAACCAATAAGTGCGTCGTCCCATCTAATTATGACGACGAAGCTGGCGAGACCTAACCTACCAATGCATCTTCAACAGTTGTTATGAACGGCGTTTGGGCCTTGCTAGCTGGCTTGACTTGTGCTACCCCTCGCGAGTGGCAATTGGGCAGTGCAACAATGCTGATGACCTTTCTCAACGGGAGTATCTACACCATTACAATGATCTTTCTCTCTTCTTCAAAGAAGAAGGGGTCGAAGGGTAAGAAGGGCAACTGAAAGCAGATAGCTTTATGTACGGGACGATCAATATGTGTGGATACTTGCGATCAGCGGTTGCTTCCGGGTTGCTGCCCCGCTCAAATCATGGCTCAGTTTCTCTGACGGGAGTACTAGACGAGAGATGTAATTGCTTGCCTACCTTTCTACCTTCAAGGGTTCGATTTACACCCAAACTGGGGTTCTGATATTGAGGACAATAGCGCAACCGGAGATATGGCAACAATAGTGTCGCAAAATTCGACGCGGATGTACCTTCGGGTTTGCACCTAAATTGCATGCAACTTTGTAGGTGAGTGTAACTTAGTAGATAGAGGTCATGTAAACGATATGTACGCACTAGTTTCTCACTCCACCTTGAAGGAGGACGGCATCTCTGGAAGAGTGACAGCACCTTGGAGAGATGCACCTTTCAGAGATGCACCTTTTGGAAATGCATGTTTAGGAGCTGCGTCTTTCGAGGCTACACCTCTAGGGGTTGCATCTTATTGGGGTTCCAAAGGGGTTGGCCCAGTCGCTATTGCATGGTGGACTTACTACTGAGAGACCGATTTAAGGTGCCTTGAAGGTGCTTCAAAGATACACTAAAGAATGTTGTGCTGGAGAGGTGTTAGATATCAGAGAAATATTTAAATCAGATTTAAAGCTGATAGATTTAAAGGAGCTCTGTGCTCGAAGCATGGATCGGCCAAAATGGACGGTGGAACAAATATGATCAATGAAAATATACACAAGCTCAGCAGCTCCGACACCCTTGCTAGACACGGAAAGCTCGCACTTGCCACACCACCACACCACGCCTAACGAGGATGTCACTGCTCCATTTTGTTTTTATACACTCGTTCTCCGACTACATACCTACCTTCACAAGCTCTCTGGAGGCTGACTTTCGAATTACCTCTGGACTTTATCTGATCGGATCTATCTCTTGCGTGAGGATATGTCTGCCGGCTGTCGCTGTTTGGTACAGCCAGCTTGTCAATATGGGCAACATGGCCGGGTGCCACGAACTGTTCCCTCGTCAAACTTCGGACGACTGAATACAGATGCTCACCTGAAGCACTCGAGGGCCATTGGGCGTGAGAGATATACAACGTTGGGCCGTGCCCGCATTCGAGGCAGGGATACCACCAGTGCGTGCGGGGCTTGACGCCTATTTCGAAGGTAGAATCCTGGGACGCCTCCTTCAACCTCCATGGTAGCTATATTCACCGCTGGGATTGGGCAACCTTTTTAATCACAACTTGGGCTAATATAAGCCAGTCCACCAGTCATACCACTATCGATACAATTTGCTGACGCGGATAACGACCCTTCATCCAGGGACGAGTCCAATGTATGCACGGAAGTTCATCGGCTTGGCCCCGAGAACTGTTTTCTCGAACGTGGATAATATTCTATATTTTTTCTTCAATAAACGATTAATACATCACGGTTTGAAATTCCGACACGCAGAAAACGAATTCAAATTCAAAGCGACCCTGAGTCAACTTATTACAATACAAGTCCATGGCGATGCAGACTTCATTGCTGGCGTGGCCGCCCGTCTCACTCCACGAACAATGCCATTCGTCAATGAGAAAGAATCATGTTTTCAAATCCACAGCATTGTTCGACGATACCAAGAGTAATCAGACCAAGCCGCGAGTCGTGCTTTGCTGGTAATTGTGACATTGGTCCCTCTTTACGGTGCGCCAAAGCACGACCTTGACCACTCGCGATGAACAAGCCACTAAATGCGAAAGAGTATTTAACTGACTCAGGATGTCGTCCCTATGTCTCACACACCTCTACCAGCCAGCAAACCTTCCCCCGCTCCCACCGTCCACTGTCCAGATACTGCTAACTTTGTGACATGCCCAAGACTGGTACTGCTAACACAGATGGCAGGTCCAACTCTACCAGAGGTAGACCCAAGAAGACTAAAGTTGATACCACTGCCGTCAAGATGCCAGAGGACGTAGCTCCTGCCGGGCAAAGGGACAAGTACAGGAGATACGTGATCCTCGAGGTTTACGAAAAATACATGGAAGTCTTCAACTCGAACGGCCTCAGTCGCGAGGCTGATATCTCCGAGACCGATTTGAGTCGGGCGGGAGAAGTTCATGGTTGTCCTCAGGAAGTTGTGGGATCGCCTGAGTATGCAGGAGAGGGATAGGTTGACTGTTAATGGGACCATTTTGTTGGGAATTGAGTTGCAAAAGATGGTGAGTGTTACATAAACACTTGTTTCTCTGGAGGCTCTGGAGTGGTTCTAAACCAAGGTGATTCTAAATCGTTTCTTTTGTAGGATCCTATGCGCCACCCGGATTTTGAGAACATGAATGACTTCATGGATACACATGGTATTCCGGAATGGCTGGAGGAACCCATCTTGCGGGGGGTAGACCCCTCACCATATTCCGCACGATATTCCGAGCTCGTGGGAAGCGACCCGGCGCTGAAGGAGATGATTTCCCTTTTGCGATTCTAATGTCCTCGCACATTCTGCTCTTCACGATGTATCATGAACGCTTCCATTGCGTTTCCCAAGACGCCTCCTTTACATATGTTACTACTCGGAAAGATTTGCCTTCACGATCCGCCAAGTCCACGACATATACCGAGCGGAGGTTCCTTTCGTCCACCGTCGAAGGACACAGATTACCGAGGCATTTTTAGCCGAGGGTACTAAAGAACTCCTTGAAAAAGCGCCAAGACCATGCACACGGCATCTGCAGCTTCATCCGGCCGGCTTTTTGCGATCATTCATTCCCGCCCACACTAATGAGGGTTGAAGAATCTGTTCGCTGTACTTCGTTTGGCATATTTATTTACATCCATGGTTTATATACCCCACGAGCGATACTTTGGGTGTTTGAGCATTTCTGTGGTACAAAAGTACCCTGCTCAAGTACCCCACATTTGTGACATCAAGGTAGGCAGATGATATCTTATGTATGTCAAGCTCACGCAGTGCCTAGGTGGACAAATTGACGGTCAGGAATATACCCTGCGTCTGTCAGAATAATGGCTCGGGAGGACGATGAGGAATGCGAAGCCGTAATGAAGATGTACGATGTATTGTGCGGAGGAAATCATTCCTCGGGTTCTTGTAGGGCGCGGTTGGATGCCAAGGAATTCGGCGCTCCTGCGAATCATGTGTTGGGCCTGTGGTTGCTGTGGCCAAGGGGTGTATATCAGTCATGAATGCGCAGGAGATGAAACGCGACAAGCACGCGACTGACATCGTGTTTTTCATTACGAGCTTATACTTGAGCAAGTAGAATATCGAGAGGACCGTGATTCCGACGTCATAGATCATTGCGACAGCATAAAAAATCCATGCGCCCAGGTGTGTTGCCTTATTGAAGGCACGGCAGCTGGATAGCAGGTACGCATAAGTTTAAGGGATACGCATCGAGCGACCGAGAAGTAGTATAACTTACTTTCCCTATCATCATTCGATCAAACATCGATTTCGTCAACAAGGCCTCGGAGCTTGCCGCGCGCAGCGTCGGTCCACTACCCACAAGTTGATATGCACCGAGGTATGCACGTCGTTCATTTCGGCAAATCATAAACGCGTTGGCAGCATGCTGAAATCAGAAAAAAAAAAGTCGAAATGTCACAACGAACATGAACAGAGCTATCGCCAAGGCAGTTCGAGGGGAGCGATTACACGCTCCGGCCTAGGTGGAACGTATCGCGAGATCCTCTGTTGCGTCGTACCACCTGGATCATATCTCAGGCTTTTCGTCAAAGGGTAAGGGGTCTTGTAGCTCTCTATAGATATACATTACCAGTACTATGATTGTATCTACGTATGGTGAAGGAAAGGACCCATATCTATGGAAGAAATAAGTCTAAGTGAAAGAAAGATGAGCAAGTAAACCGGTGGAGAAACAGAATGCGTCATAAAAAAAATAATGATTACGGCCTAGAAGATGAAGAGTAGAATTGAACGCCCAAATACTTTCTCATAACAAGATCCCTTCAGCATTCCAGATCCGAATCGTGTAGTCGTCAGAAGCGGAGGCTATGCGTTTACCGTCAGGAGATATTGAAACTGAATTGACCTCGTCCATGTGCTGTTGCAGTGGATCTCCCACCTGCGCCCCCGTCCGCAAATCCCAAATCCGAATCGTGCTGTCCCGTGAGCCGGAGACGATACGGTTGCCGTCAGGCGAGAGTGCGACAGAGACCACCTTATCTGCATGCCCTTTTAGTGGCTCTCCCACCTGCGCCCCCGTCTCCAAATCCCAAATCCGGATCGTGCAGTCATTAGAGCCAGAGACGAGACGCTTGCCATCAGGAGAAATTGCGAGAGACATCACCGAACGGGTGTGCCCTTGTAGCGGATCTCCGACCTGTTCCCCCTTCTCCAAATCCCAGATCCGGATTATCTTGTCTTTAGAGCCAGAGACGATGTACTTGCCGTCGGGAGAGATCGCGGCAGAGCACACCCAATGGTTATGCCCGTGTAGCGGTTCTCCCACTCGCGCCCCCGTCTCTGCATCCCAGATCCGAACCGTCTTGTCGAGAGAGCCAGAGACGATGCGTCTTCCGTCAGGTGAGACAACAAGACAGCGAACTGGACCTGTGTGCCCTATTAGAGGCTCTCCCAGCTGACTCCCCGTGCCTGCATCCCGTATTCGAACTGTGCCGTCCGCCTCGCCGCTAACGATGCGCTTGCCATCAGGAAGGACGGCAACAGATAGCGTGAGTGACCCTAGAACTCCGATCTGCGCCCCTGTTTTGGTATCCCAAAGCCGTATCGTTCCATCGACGGAAGTAGAAAAAATCCGTTTGGAGTCGGGTGAAAAACCTGCAGACAGAACATAGCCCGTGTGTCCCATGAGAACAAGCGGGCTGCTACCGTCCGCGAATTGCCTCAGAAAGGCATCTGCTGCCTCCTTGTAGTCATCGCGGGCACTTGTCTGGAGATCTGCAAATAAATGGTGGATTCGAAGTCGCGGAACGAGCTGGAGTTTTGGCGATCCTTCCTGTAATAGGTCTATCGTGCGACGCAGGAGTTTATATCTGTCTTCCACGCTCGGCTGGTGGTCATCCCAGTCCACGAGAGTCTGCGAAACTTCATCGTACAAGGCCTGAGCGCCAGTGCCTAAAAACTCCTTTTAATTCTAGTTCAGAATGGTGGAGACGAATGCTGACTTACCCTCTGCAACCATTCGCCGCAGATATTCCAACTTTTCGTCTTCATAGATGAACATTCTCGTAATCCTGCGGGCAGTGGCATAGTCGAACATGTCAATCTCCAGTAAACTGGAGTTTTCAATGCCGTCTTTACGCAGGTCTTCCCAAAATGAGCGATTGTTATCGGGAGGAGAAGCTTTAGGAATGTACGGAGTGCCTGTTTGAGCTAAGACAAACGAGCTGTGAATCCTCTGGCCTTTTTGAACCTTCCGACCGGACCCGCGGTGAGGGCTACAGGATATCGCTTGTTAGAAGCGTGCACGTTTCAAGAATTAAGTGATTTTACGCACATTCGAGTAAGATCCTTCGTCCCCTCGAACGTCAGTCGCCTGAAAGGAATATATTCAAGAAGATGCCAGAACCCTGTAAGCGATTCTTTGAATTCGATCTGCTCGTTTGATTGAAGCTCTCGCTCAAAACCTTGGATGCGCAGACCAACTGAAGCTGCTTCTTGAGCCATCCACCTCAAAGGTGGCCGACTCCGATCCATCCCAACATTCTGCATGTTCCCACCGCCTCTGAATATCATATTGAGTTTCTTGTTAATTCGAAAATACGATGAAATAAACGTACATGTCAGAGTGCGTTCCTGGAAACCACACTTCCAACGTATGTGGTCGCTGTCTATTGCGGTTAGAGATGAAAGCGTCTAGCGGAAACCCAATGTCGGGGGGCGGTAATGCAGAACCTCCCCATGCATATTCAGGCAGAAACTTGACTCTGCGCTCGTCAAGTGCCAGTGCATGGCGGAAGTAGCAAACGTGAGTCATCCCTTCCGTCGTTCCAGGCAATGTCTTCTTCCCTCTAGCAACTCCCACAGAAGAAACCGTGTCCCTAACCGTGGCTGTGAGAATGAATACGTCAAGGACCTAGGATGATAACATACCACGCCCCGACAAAGTGGACTCTCACGTTCTTCTGCGAGAAGGCTCGCTTGAAACGCTCAGCCATAGATACCGTGTCCTGCAGCCTTCCGGCGCTTGCGTCGCTCTGACCACGCGATACTGACTTCTCAGATCCAAACACGAAGGGGAAGGCTTTCTTGAGCCGCGACATCAGTGACGCTGACCCATGGGGCGGTCCAGCAGAGGCGGCAGGCTCGGACGACTGAGCGTTGGTCGATCCAATGGGTTGGGCCCGGGTCTTGTCAGAACCTGAGTCAACATAAAGCTCATAGGCGCTGGAACGGAGGGTCAGTCATTTTAATAGGGGTCATACTGAGCGTGAGGTACGAACAACGGTATCTGAGTCTCGTTTCCTCTATAAATGAGCCCGACCTATCCGTTCTTTCAGTACCAAGTGGACGATAGTGGCGGTACTACAGACCTTCTCGATCATCGCCGATAACGTCCGAACTTGAAAAGCACCTCGAGAGAAACCTATCCAGACGATTCAGAGGTGGGCGGTCAACTGAAAAGGCAAAGCCTTACCGAAGAGGAAAATACAGTCACCATCTCTATAATTGTCTGACAGCCACCGATACGCCGCTTGAATCGTTTTTTCAAAATTCCTGAGGATCGCGCGAATGAGAAAAAGTTCATATGACGTATGAGGGCAGAAGCATACCAGGCAATAGCCAAGTCTATCTTGTGGAACACAACTTGCTGATAATACTTGAATGATCTCCAATGCGGCCGAGCGTATGTCCCAACACCACTATTGTACCACGTGCGCTGGCCAAAGCGCGCATCTTTTAGGATGAGATTGTAGAGTTCAATGACGTTTGTGTTCTATCCCGACGGCGTAGTAAGTGAGGCCTGCCCTGATCGAAACGCGGAAGGTTTACCTTCTCCCCAAACTGGTTTGCGGTTCCGTCGATGCAGAGGATGAGATTTCGTCCACTCCCACTCGCGTCGTGGGGACAAGGAACTCTCGGATTGCGAACTGGAAGAGGAGTCATTACTCTGGAGGAGAAGACCGGGCTCAAGTACTTACAGGAATGGTCTTCAACATCATCAATGTCGTCCATGTTCAAAAGCGAGAGGGTCAGAAGTTATGGATCAAGGCGAGCTCGACGAATATTATATATCTCTCCCGTCAGTGCATGCGTCATGATACCGAAGAGAACGCTTCAAGCTTACGATACTGGGATGATATTACCGGGTTCACTGAGGCTAACACGGGGTAAGGTGAAACGGCCTCGAGGGCTGCGCTAGGCCGTGCACCTTAAATGAGCCGAAAAACAATCGATCGCCAGCATGAACATCCAGGCGTTGTCTTTCGACTGTATGAGGGTTCACAAAACATCGAATCTTGATGCCGCCATTCACTACCTCCTGTTGAACATGAGGATAGACCTTGCCGGAGAAGACGACGTCACCAGCCAAACATCTCGGAAAGACATATGAGAACGACTGATCAGAATAAGATCAGATGGATGAGCCACTATGTTGGCTTTCGCCTTCACAGCAGTACCATTCGATGGAATTGGGGCTGCCTTTCCGAGCAGTCGTCAGCGGCCTCGTGTTTAATATTGGCAAAAGATAGCTGTCATGTTGCGCAGGTCAAACATCACGGAGCATGAGCTACGCATCATGCTAAATCTCAGATGGACGCCTCACAAGTACAGAACGCAAGGCGTCCGAAATGATACAACTTGAAGCCTTCGAGTCTCAAACGCATCATGATGACAGTAGATTCCGTCCAAATCGTCCTACAATACATTCACTGCAAATGAATGAACAATATGTCACTCATGGGTACACCAGGGAAACCAAGGTGAGATCGCGAAATTAGATCGGCGAGACACGATGCAACGGCGGCGTTGGTGGCCCTCCAAAGGCGAAATGGATGTGCGACAACCGCCAACTACTAGCAGCACACATCGCTGAGCTGTCAAATTTACCTTCAAGGTTCGAACAGGGCACTTAATGTTCTGGTAACAGTGACATGAAATGCACGCATGTGGTCGCATGGTGAAGCTTGAACGATGGTATGGGTTAGTCAATAAGGGCCTGGTGGTGGAAGCGTGGACCAAAGGTAAGAAAATCAATATGCGCGTGCAAAACGAGAAACTGGTTAACGAGCCATTAAAATGGGACAATGAACTAAGAACGAACCTAAATTGAGAAAACCGAAGAGGCTGGCTAAGATACAATGTTTAGATTGAACGAGTAGAAGTGTATCAGGAGCCTAACCAAAGGGCACGTACCACACCGAAGGCCATCGTGATGAACACCCGAATACGATGTATCTGCTTGTCCGTATCTCTACGGCGGGAGCGAGGGGACACACGGAATTCATTGAGTAGCGGTTCAGTTTCATAAATGATATTATGATGCACCAAATCAGAGCGATCGATATTGGGGGAGTTGAAAAAGTAAAGAATACAAAATGCTAAATCGAGCAGCTGGATCTGCTAGTTAGGGCCGATTGTCAAAGTAACAGAACAGAGAATACAACAAAAAAGGATAAGAACGAAATCAAATGGACCCGAGTTGTTCAGCTTTTTCGATTGGTTGAGCCTTTTTGATTGGTTGCTCTTGTATATTGGGAATGACAGGTTTTGAAGTTCAGGGCCATGGTATACCTACCCCAAGGCTGTAAGGGCCTGGGACCCTCAGGATTCGATTATTCGAGAGTGTCAAGACTCCTTACAGTCAACCTCTTTGTCCAAGAGAGCGTCAGAGGTATGGATTGTCCTTCCTCGACCGACTCGGGAACGCGATAACGGACTGACGGATTTTGGCAACTAAGTTACTCATGGCGTATCCGGTCGACGTGATAGCAAACTGTAGTTCGATGGGCATCAACGACGGAGTCAGTGCAGGTGAAACGCCCTGTATGGCTCGCCTTCTCTTCAACTTCTCAATTCAGCTCAAACATCGTCAGCGGGTCACGACTGCCCTCGCCAGAGTAGACTTCCAGACTCCGTATGACTTGAATGGAGGGCATCGTGGTTAACCAAGCGGGATGTCAACACCACTAGACGGCAGCCTCATTGATGAATCCTGGTTCCATCATAGAATCGTCATCAATGAGACCATGGATGCTATAACCAGGGCTTCATCAATGGCCTCAAAAGGCAGAGTCCCAAAAGGCGCAACGTGATGCATCACCCTGGTACAGATCCAGGATAGTTTCAAAGTACAAGAACGACATGAATCATAGCAGATGTTGAACAAACCCATGCTGCAGAGGCGGTGGAACGGGTTCTAGGTCCCATCGAGTCATGAAGAACCAAGACGCTGTCTAATTAAACTTCATTGGTGAGGCGAAATTAAGAGGATCGGGAACCTTACCCCAAACGCAAAGAACCCACAACGGACAGGGCAGCGGTTGGAAACCAGATGTGTCGGTGATGCATCTATCTGTTACAGTCAGCACTTGTAAAGCGCCTGCACGACCAAGACGTCTCCTATATTTCAATTGAGTTTGTCGCAACACTTTGAACTTGAGACAAATTGAAAAGAGCAAATGACTCAGTCAGTACTCAAGTGCCGCCCGCAGAACGAGAACAGGCATACCTGATACGTGCCGTTCTCGAGCAGCTGGTATGTTCGCTCGTCCATCCAGACACTCCACCGTGACGTTTAGCACACCCTCACCGCAGTTTTCATCGTGTCGGGAAAAGGTGAGCCTTTGAAGTTGGGATGAACCATGATGCTCAGTAAAAACGAAAAGTCACCGCGGTCACCCGGGAGTCATGGCTCAGTCGCCTCGCGGACACTCAAGGGGCATTTGACATAAATATCGGGTATTTCAGGCATGAAAGTCACTAGAATTGGACATGAGAGTCACTGTAAGCAACATGTTAACTAACTGAAGTGTTATGACTTCATCAGCCACCTTCCTGAGGTTGTGCCTCAGCATCCGCTTGCCCTCTTTCCTCTTCGTTGAGATGTTGAAGTCCAGGATGCTTGCGGAGAATGTAAACATTGTCGCTGTGGGCCCCTTTCCATATTCCGACAACATCATGAATGTATTTGCATTCAATGACCTTGATTACATCGTCCTTGGCCCATCGTCCTTGTACTGTGCACATTAGAGGGGTTTTCACCTTTGTTAAGGGAACGTAAATTGCTACGTTGAAATCGAGCGGACTTCCCCTGTCTGAAAGACAACTGATTGAATAAAATGCAAGGGCTTCGCCGTATATTCGGTTTTCTACTTGGTTCCTGATGTTGGGGTTCTCGATTGACATATCCTCCGCCTAAACGTCAGGTCAGCACTATTACTTAGTAACAGATGCAGGATTGAACGCCTATACCTCAAACCACCGATACTGGCGAGGAGTTCTTGATACAGCCTCACTTAGACGTGAACGTAGCGCATGGGAACTCTTCACTTGGCACTTTCCCCATCGCCGAATTTGAAGATCATATTTGAGTGAGTGTGCTCGAAAGTCGATTGGGCCAAGTTGATGATTGACAAACAGGTAAGCTGAAAGAGCATCGAGCTCAGTAGCCACGCTGCTGGGAGAATCTTGCCTCATCTTGATTGTGAGCCGGTGTTGTTGGGAGACAATTCGAGATCTAGACTTGTTTGGGGTATCTTCGTCATTGCCAGCCAGGTCGGATGTTGGTAGCTCAAGAGGAGGATGATAAAGACAGAGAATCTTGATTAATTCAGCTTCATAGATGTTGTTTGCAAGGTTAGCATATGGTGACTTCTGTGACATTATTTTCCGTCCCAATTCGCCAATAATCCTCTCTGCTGTTGCTTGCGATCCCACACGAACGGATCCATTCCATTTTATATGGCGAGCAACATGAATTAGTTGGAAAACACAAAGCCGCATCCGAGAAACGTTTTCTGGGTTGCCCTGAACATAAAGAGTTTCAAATTCTTCCAGAAAGTATTTTGTGAGTCCTTCAAGCTCAGCAAGCTCCTTATCACTCCGAGGGATTGGTGTCATTGCAAACTCAACAATGCGAACAAGCTTTGCAAAGTTCTGTGTTATGCGGGTGTCAAAGCGAAGTTCAATTGCCATTGGAACAAAGTACCAATGCAAAACAGCCATCCATTCATATATCTTGTACTGGCTATTGCGTTTCTCGTATGGGTTTCGGACAGGGCCACAGAAACTTGTTGGAAGGGTGGCAATAGCTTGTGGAATTAGCATCCCAAGTCTTTTCAGCTTATCTTCAGGCAAATGGATAGGGTCAGGTATTGTTGAGTGAATGGTCCAGAGGTCCCAAATAAATGCCATGACATTCTCATAGAAAAGGTGGAATGGATCAATTGGAAAGAATGTGGGATGGATAAAGGCCTCACTTGCAGCACAGAGTGGGAGTCGAGAAACACCTGTTTCTGCAGTAATTTTGGCCTGTGCTCGTCCTGAGATTCCAGGCATTGAAAGACGAGATATGGTGAGATGATAATTGTCTTGGCTTCGAATTGGGAGGTTGAGAAGGTCAATCTTCTCTGGTCGTGTTGGATTATATTGACTGTTCAGAGGAGGTGAGACAGGATAGTACAAGGCCTTTGCATTGCTCCCTTGAAGACGATTCCTAGCAGCAGGAACCATTGAGAAGCGATCACCATAGAGGGCTGTGTGCCCTGCCATTCCATTAATTTTTGCAGAACCCAGCATGTCTCCATTTCCAAGCACTGGATAGAAGCGATTGATGAACATAGACGAGTCAACAGCATCCCACATCCAGAATCCTTCGCTTGCCTGGGCAAACTCCTCAAACAGTGGATATAGAAAGCTTTCAATATCACCAGGTGAGTGAGGACCTGGGATGGCAAAGTTCACCATGATATTAGATGTCTTGTACCGCATTTCTGGGGGAAAATTGAACAGGATCAGGATAAGCACCCATGTATTTGAGAGCTTCTTCATTGTCAGTTGTGCACCATCTGTTGACAGGGCAAATGCAACATCACGACTATCTTGGAATAGTCCTAGCTTCTCGTACTGCATGCAATGAATCTGGGAGTCTGGGAAATCAGAATATGTGCGCTGCGTTGTGCAGGATGAAGCAGGCCTTGATGTTGCAATGCTGAGAATCCGCAGGGCTTCCTTTAAGCAATTATCGCGGTACCGGAGTAACCTTGCAGTTTCCACATTTGCAAACAGAGCTTCAAGCTTCTTCCGAAGGGAGAGAACTTGAAAGTAAGCTGCTGGGATCTTCTTTCCAGTAGAAAGGGTGCGAAAATGGGCACGTCCACATACTCCTTTCTTCTGGTTCTTTGATGCTGGAATAATGTATGGGCACTTGTCCAGGTCCTTGTACTCCCCAGTGTATGCAATACAGCTACGAGGACACATTGAGATATGGATTGGGGTGAAATTTGTCAACCGTGCTGCCAGCTTTCGCACTAAATGAAGGGAAAGGACAGCTATCCCAGTGGTGGACTCGATAAAGTTACCATAGAGCTTGTATGCAAGAACGGTTCCACTTGTCTTCTTCCATATTATAAAGTGTCGCAGTGAGTAGACTTCAGATGGTGTAAGATTCTTGAAGTTGTTTCTCACTTCATCACTGTCCAGTGGAGGAAATGGAGGACATTTATACCCGCCCTTGAGCTTCTCTCGCAGTTTTTTGAGTGCCTCTGGTTGTGGCGCAACTGTGGGTAGTGGAGAGAGGACGGGTGGCGGATTATCTTCCTCCATATCTCGGATCTCAGAGTCTGATTCTTCGTCATCTCCATCTTCCAGACTGTTGTTCAATTCCATTGTGCCATGTTCCTCATTAAGAGCTTGGAGTTGGAGCTCAATGTAGTCCAAACACTCCTCTTCATCAATATTTGAATCACAAGAGTGGTCGTCCAACTCGTCCTCCAAATTCTGGCCATGTTCAGCCATGTCTACAACAGTTGGAAGATCTTGCTGGCCTTCAGAACACCCGCCACTGGAACTCAACGGTTCAGGGCTGTTGGCAACTGCACAAAGTCAGTCAAAGGTATGGGTTCTCAGGAATGAAAGATCATACTCAAAAGCTCCCCAGGAGTATCCGATCCCACCCTTGTAGCATCCAAAATCGCTTTCCTTGTGAGATCAACATGCTTCTGCAGCGGATGATAGAATTGGCTGTCTGGAGCTGCAGTATGGCGGGCAAACTCCAAAGCTGTAAGGACTCGTCTATACCCTTACCACTTTTGGACATTCATTTACTATTTCACCTATGCTTTCGGACTCCGACGACTGCTATATATACGGACTCCCGACTGCTCTTTCCTGTATCTTCTTCTTGACCTCNTTGCAACTCAGGACAAATGACAAATGACGCCTTGCAGCTCGTTGATCAACTCTGAGGGCCGTCCATCAACCCAACCGGTGTGGCTAGCAGTTGAGCGCTAGCATTGGCTGTTGGACAGTTGACTCCGAGACGACCCCAAGGAGGAACAGAAAACTGTTGTATGACGGCAAGGTGTCTGCCGACATCCTCAAGAGGCAATTACAAGGGTACACGAGCGTTATGGCTATTGAGAAACACAGAGCAGGGCACCTCTCCACGTCCCCAACTCTTACAGTGAGCGGGTAATTTGACGGATTTGAGAGTTCTTTGTGCGGGCAGTTCTGGTGAATCAAAGGGCCTCCAACGTTCATCTGCCTCAATGCGCAATCGAGAGGAGTGGGACGAGTAGCCACTGCATTGCTTCAAGTAAACCTTTTAAGTTCTCCACGGAAGGCTTCTCATTCTTTGTACACTTTCTCGGGGACCTGTATCTTTGCAGGATTGAGAATTGTGACTTTTCCTCTGTCTTGACGGTGGTGGGAGATTGGAGGGGGACAGATTCAATGCATTTGCTGAGGGCATACCAAACTTGTTGAGTTTGGTGATTAGGATAAAATTCTAATAACCAGAGGAGAATGTGAGTGAATGAAAAGAGGTAATATGGCAAGTTTTGGGAGGGTAGGTGGGGAAGCTGCTCCAGTTCAGCAAGGATACTTTGTTCTGAATTTGTCTTCACAAACTGGACCCAGTGGTATTGACGGTAGCAGTTGCTATATCCTGTAACTGGTGATGATGGAATATTGTTCAGCTGCTGCTCAAGATTGAAGCTGAAGCAGTGGTAGGATAACTTGAGGTGATAGGAAGATGATACAAACAAGGTCCCTGACTGGGTTTTGGTGATGAGGAAGTCTTGGACTCTGGACATGCGGCAAATGATTACACTTTCATCTTCGTTGATATCCGGCCTATCAATAATTGCTCGTAGACTGGCCACGATCTGAGAAACATCAGAAGCTTCTATGCCAAGAAGATCTGTAATCTCAACAATTGAGAGCGGCTTGAAAAGCAATGTGATGGTTGATACAATGTCAGAGAAATGAGGAAAGTCTCGGAGCTCCACAAGGATCAGAGGGTAGAGGGCATCAACCTTTTGGAGATGGTTCTGAAGGTGGCGAGTGCTATATGCAGCAACAACTGTCCCAGACTGCTCCTTCTCCTTGAGGTCCCAGCAGCAATTTGTAAGATGAAGATGGAATGAGGGAGGTGCAAAGAAACATCCAGATCGACTTTCGGTAGTGAGGAAGTCGCGCAGGGATGTGTGACACATGGTAACAGGTAAGTTGTTGGTGCCCGGAATATGGATGATTGCTTGTAGGTTGACAAGGACCCAAACAACTTCAAAACTCTCGATGCTGAGGAGTTCAGCAATCCCGACAATGGGAAGCGGTTCAAAGAGCAATGCGAGAGTTGATACGATGTTGGAAAAGTGGGGGAGATGCTTTGACCGAGAAAGCGCTCTGGCATAGAGGGTATCAAGGCCAGGGTTCATGTTGAGGGTGTTGGGGAGACGGTCCATCGGCGTTGATTGGTCGTTGGTGGGGTCGACGATGTACCTGAAGAGCGCGGATGCGAAAATGAACGATCCGCCAATGTGATCCACCAATTGGTTCTTATCCTTCTTTGTTGGCCAATCCCCGTGTTTTTGAATATAAGCCTTGATGACGGGATTTCGTTTTTTCTCTGCCTCAAAGCAAGTTTGCATAAACATGTCGATGTCGTCCCATGAACAATGGTTAATGAGGTTCTCCAAACGGACTTGATTGTTCTTCAAGTGGCCTTGAATATGTTGCTCGACCCAACTGGTGATGAAGAATCAGAGGGGGACGAGGGGGTGTCTCTTGAAGAACTCAAGCATGTCGTCGATGAAGGCTACCACATCTTTACGGTCCTCACATTCGTCAAGCCCGTCAATAACAATAAGGAAAGGTCCCTCGCGAAGGAGCGTCTTGAGGAGGTGGACCCTCTTGGCAGCTGCTTTGAACGGCTCCTAAACCAAACGCTGAAGCTGGGCCACCAAACTCGATTGCAAGAGACCTGGCTCCTCAACCGCCTTCTTGATGAACGGTGCCGCTTCAGGAATCGCAGCGGCCAGCTGGCAGGCCAAAGTTGTAGCGAACCTGGCCATTCTGCTCCTATCGCCGGTGTTTCAAAAGAAGAAGAATCTCCCNCACCAATCGCTTTCTCTGCTCAAACTTGAGTGCGATTGCTAGGGCGATAGCTGACTTGCCGCATCCCACATACCCGTAAAGCCAGAGGACGTGGGTAGAATTGCATTTGTTCGTGTACCTGGAAAGCATGCTGAGTCTGGGGGGGACGTCCCTCGATTTCGAGTGTGCGATGCATCAAGAATTGGCTGAAGGAGCTGAATGAGGTCTGACGTGCAACGCAGGTCAGTCAAGAACAAAACATTGATACGACCGTGTTCGCTTTTTTGCGAATAAACACTCTTTTTATTGAATAAATGTTCATAATTCAATACACGGTCGTGTCTAA